>JAPSGF010000023.1:5916427-5976521 GCA_035772895.1 Perdix hodgsoniae | reverse complement strand
TATTATAACTAGCCAGGTCCTCTGACAGATAATTTCACTACTACAGTGAACCCTTGAGAACACTGCAAAAAAAGCGGCCAACACCTTTATCAACATTTAGCTTTTAATAGTTCAGAGGATTTCCTGAACCAAATGTAGTTTGTTTACTTTTTAAACTCAAAAAAAGTGGAATACTCTTCTAAGTATTCACTGTGTTAACTTCAAACCCATGGAAACTCTATCTGTTTATAGCAACATTCACCAAGTTCTCCTGGTCTGTTGCAAATCATCTCTTTAAGACAGAAAATAATTTACAGAGAGAGAACTGCATTCAAGCCCTCACTGGCAGGGAAAAAAAAAATCAGAGCAACATAAAGATAAAAAGGCAGTGTATCCAAAATAGGAGATGGCTGAAGACTAGTATAGAGATTCTAAGTTCTCAGGACAGCTTTTCATAACTCCCGGTTAAGAAGTTAGAGGACATAAAAATGGGGGGAACTGCAAATAAAGGAGATGAAACAGAGAGGTCCCAGGTACGATTACATCACATCAAACGAAGGTCATGTCTTGCAACAGAGAATGAAAAATGATTCAGAAAGGAACTAGTGTTATGGTAGATAACAGACTTAATATGGGCTCTTAGGGTGCTGCTGATCTTGAGAGCTCAAGGTATCCTTCAGTGTATAAAGAGAACTCCAGAAAAGCAGCTGAGAGCTGCAGAACTGCAGAGAATTGCAGAGAGCTGTAGAAAAGCAGCACATTGTGTGCTGCTAAAACAGCTTTTGAAACACCACACCTGGTTCTGGCCTCAGCAATTCAAAATGGTTATTGAAAAACTGGAGGGTATTCAAAGATGTTCAGGCCAACAGATGGTAAGAGTACTGGAAAGCACAGCTGAAAATAAGACAGTCCAGATGCATGAACTACCCCAAAAGAACGCGAAGTGGAGACCTAACCGCATCTCAGACTGCATTTAGGGGAAGAACAAAGTTTTGGGATGGTGTTGTAAATCTAATATAAGTTTCTAATAGGCAGGCATATCACATGCTTTTAAGAGAGCAAAAGTGCATGTAGAAGAGTAATGAGCCATTAGAAATGCTTGCTAAAAATTGAGGCAGTTTTTTACCACTAGGAATGACAGGGACAAAATACATGCAGTATAAATCATGGTACACAGTCCCAGTGATTCCTTTTGACTTTGTTTTATAGGGTTCTAGGAACGCAATGAAAACAATTAGAAGCTGTCTTTTTCTGACTTTTTAAACACACGCATACAAATATATTTAGTACACGGACTTCTACAATCATTAAAAAAAAAATAAAAAAAATCTGCCTTAATCTGTAGCCAGCAGCTCATTTCTGGGGGCACTGCACTACCAGTTCTCTGCAAGCACAGGTCTTGTCTCAACTGCTAACTACTGCCTAAAATTGGTAAAGTATCATAGATTTCTTATTGGGGCATACTCAATAGCAGCGTGAGTCTACTGCTGATGTAACAAGGAATAAGAGTGTTCTGCTAGCATCACCTTTCTCAGTAAGTATATCTTGTGTTCAGATAATCTCCCTGCTCATAGAAATTTCTAGCTGAGTAACTTACCCATTCTGCCCAAATCATGCCATTTCTGACTCAATTTGTCATGTATATAGAAACATTTACTACTTAATGTTCATACAAAGCTTGGAAGATAGAAGTGCTCTCTAACTGCCAAGTGCTGTCATTTACTTGGTTCCTAAAACTTGAAAGGCAGGAAATACACCCTCAGTCTCTGGGCTGGCACCATAGCTGATGCAGGCACGCAGCAGGCAGCTCAGAACGGCCACCTTCCAATGCACTGGGCTGAGGGGTGGCTCAACAGGTGCTGCCTCTGCAGCTAGCTAACACAGCCAAAGGCAGGTTGTATCTCTTAATTACCATTTTTTGCCCCAGAACTGCAATGCAGGCAATACTTCAATGCACGACATGGTGCCAAAAGGGCTGCACAGAGCCCCAGAGGACCCACACCTCTGCTGGTTCCCCACAGGCTCTGGCCATGCTGGGGCTCACCTCGGGTGTCTGAGCGCTCTTTTGGCCACCTGTAGCAAATGTTTATGGTGCCACACACATGAATCAGGGAAACCCGTTCCTTTTTTGCTGGTGAGAGAGTGAAGGATTGTTGTGCACTGTGGTGCATTAAGTAATAGTAACGGATTGTGATTACTTGAAAGCCCTCTAACAAATTTCTATATTGGCAATGGTTGAGTTCTGTGGTTGGCCAAGAGATGAACTCTCATTCCCTTATTGTTGCTCAGCCTTTCAGTACCAATTTCCATGAGGTAGGCAATACTCCAGGAATCAAAAACTTAAAAAGAAGTCTAAAATAGCTGTTTTCAGTACCACCTCCTCCTGCTCTCACTTGTTGACAAGAGATACTGGAAACACAGGGACTAATGGAGAGGGAAAAAGCTTTGCTGTCTAAAAGATTATTTCCTAGCTCTGATATAATCTTCCGCATCTATTTAAATTGCTTCCCTCCTTAGCCTCTCGCTCTGTTTTGGCTGCCCATTCATTTCAAGATTTCCTTTTGAACCATTTTCCTCTTCTGCAGCTGACAAAAGACTTCCAGCTCATACTCACACATTTGATATTTTCTGATATTTCCTGTGCCTAAAACCAACTTTTCCTCTAGTTTTCTGAAAAAAATCTCATCTGTTGTCAGCTGCCAAGCTTGGATTAAAAGACAAGCTGTACACTGAACCTATTTGTGTGCACTTTTTATTACAGAAGCATACATCAACCCAGGGATGACAACTGAAGCACTTTCAACTGGCACATTTTCATTCGACATTACTGAATTACTTACATCCTGCTTCTAAGTATATATTACTCCATACAAGCTATGTCTATAATAAACACTTACAGTATAAGCACCCAGACTATAATTTTTAAACTGTGTTTGAAATCTTCAATCACTGATATGGTTTTGGCAACACTCTGACTTCCATTTTTCATACCGCTAAACCTGTTTGACTTAAATGCTTTTAATTTTTAAAAATCATGAGTTCAATAGATACATCTCAGGCATCTCCTGCTCCACCAAAATTGAAGTGTGAAATCTCATCAAGATGCAGGAAATCTGTCTGAGATGCACTAAGTAATAATGAGACTTAAAAACTGTTCAGCTAATAGAAATAGATGGACAGCGAGTAAGATGAGGCTCAGACTCCACCATCTCTAATTGAACCCCTGGCTGCAGGGAAGGTCTCACACCTGCTGTCACAACATGTTCCTTAAAGGACAACTCAGGAATGTGACAAGAATTAATAGCTACACTTTCTAAACTAAGTCTGCTATTCCCTGGTTTCTGAGACTGTACTGGCCTTATAAGATACAGACTATCTACCCTATCTATGTCTTCCAGCAGATCCATTGGCTATAGTGGTGTGCAATATTGCAAAGAGCTCTTAAGGTAAGCTCAGCCTTGGCCAAAGACCTCCACATTGTATGCAATCTCAAGGGACATGGCCTTACTGGGCACAGAGCATGGGTGTATGCCAGTCAGCAGTTCCATATCCTTTTCCGTATCTCAGTTGCTGCATTAGCGTCTCCATCTTCATCAGTCAACTAAGCCTCACTTCCTACATCTTTGTTTCCTAAAAGAAATGTACTGGAAAAATACGACCCAATACAGTGAGTCAGTTAAGGCCTTGTCAATCTTAGGCATCTCCATTAAGTTTCAGCACCAGATCCCATACAGACATTACAGCAGAGGAAAGACAGACACTGGAAAGAATCACAGCCCTGCACAGGGACTAACTCAGCAGTCCTCACATCATGACAAAAGCAACTCTCAGACTAGCAGCATGGGAGCAACAGAGAACAGAACAGTTTAGGAACTCTTGGTGTACACATTGTGGGAGTGGCTTATGCATTTTTTGTTTGGTTTATTTATAAACTTTTTTGTTTTCTTTTATGAACAGTTTTATTACAAGGTATAAATTCAGGCTAGTTTACAAGTGGTATTATTTGCTGTCTTAAATATTTAGTCCTTTCTATTCCAAAGCTTTATCTTATAAGTATATAAAGGAATAACTTTATCTCCTGACCATGAATGAATACTGTGAATGAATGGGTTTTTCATTAAGTATAGAACTTGACTATGAAGAAAGAAGTTGGAGCACACAGCCTCTGTAGTGGCTTACTAAGCCAGAATAGAGAACAAGAAAAATCTACCCAGTACTTCTTAGTGGGATGCCTGGTGAGTCAGTGTATTTGGAAATCCTTCTAGGCTATAGCATTTTGTCTCCTTTCATGTTTTCATCTTACTTTGATTCAATTTTCTTTAGATATGAACACTCTAAACTTGAAAGTCAACCTGAGATCAAACTCTGATGACAGCAGTATGTACTTTATGAAAGAATAATGAAGCCATGTGTTAATACACTGTGAGATGTAAGTTGAAGGCTTAGATGGTCATGTTCCTGCTCCTTCTGCCACCTTGAAGGCTAAAGAAAGAGCAAGAACCTGGCAGAACACAAGTCACAGCTAAAAAAGTAAGATCTGATAAAAGCACAATGGGGAAAGCAAAATAAAAATCTATTACTGCTATTAAAAAGTTCAGTAAGGAGTTGTAATACATGGAACCAGAAATACTATTTTTGGAATGACAAAACCCAATAAACTGCAGAAGGAGTGGAGGAACTGAACAGTCACTTCTTGTCCTGCTAGTATTAAAGGAAATCAGATCCATTCATTGGAAGCAACTACTACTGTAAGAGTTTATTTTATATTTTTGAAAACCCAAGTAACACAAATCAATCCCAGATATGATACAGAGAAAAAATTAAGTAAAATTCTTTCCATATGCTCTCTCTGTAAACAGCAATATTTTTGAAATTACTTTTGCATAAAGAATTCCAGAGAGTGAGCAAAATGCTCTGAAGTCAGTTTCTATGCAGAACTTTTCAGAATTATTTAAAACATATGGAATAACTGGTCTTTTGCTTAAACAAGATTCTTGTGTCTGAGATTGAGTTTTATACCTGAAATGGTTCTTGGTAGATTTTCAAACAATTTTATTTGAGTTTGCTTCACCATCTTTTACTCTGAGTTACAGACCCTTAGAGCACTCTTTTTCTTTAAGACTAACCACAGATGGAGCAGACAACATTAAATTCCCAATTCAGAAATGTCTCAGGGAGAGTTAACTTCCAAAGTGTTATTGGCCAACGTCGTACATTTATATTTTGGATGTTATATGAAGTACCGTAAGAAACTGAACATCAATCATACAAATTTATTCAGACAAAATTTGTAGCTGACATTAAGCTTCAATTAATATAAATAAGCACATCTGATAGAAGCACTGTTTGTAAGAGTGCTTAATACCCAGTCACACATACCATAGCTAAAAGTCACCCTGATTAGACTTCCAGAAATTTGCAGGTATGTTCTGTAGGCAAAGGAAAATATCCATAGGTCAGTTATTCAATGACCTCAAGTCACAGGGCTCAGTTGCAAAACATTGTGAGGTTTGAGTGCTTCCTGCTTCAGGAATTAAATTATTATGTAAGTTCATAAATCACCAAAGTAGCCAGTAGGTTTATGCAATATTTATCTAATTTAAACTCACCAGAAGGTACAATTTGTTTCAAGACTGCCTATTTTGCTTAAGGCCGGCAGCAAACAGATCTTCCTCCCTCGCTCTCGTGCCCAGTTTAGAAGAGCACTGTGCCAAGCAGAAACTCCCAAAGCTCTGTGGACCAGGCAGACACGGATCCCCTGAGCTGGCTCTGCTCTTCATCTCTGGATGCTCTCTCTGAAGTGAAAGATCAGAGACTCCTTTGTACTGCTATTTCAGGTGGGCCATTCTGTAATTGCCATCAGGGAAATGTTGTAATCTCAAGTGGGAGAGGATATAAATAATCTTGAATGGGTTGTGAAGTATCCAAGAGATGATTTGTCTATTAAAACACGAGCCATGCTGCAAGCCACACGTAAGCAAATCTTATTCAGTTGCTCATTAGTTATTCAGGATTTTTTTCACTCTTAAAAGTAGTACCATTCCTAAGAACAGACCATTTTATTGCTTTTTGTATCAGGCTGTGAAATAAGTTATCTGTTGATATCGAAGGGCAGACACTTTACCATGCCAGGCAACCTGCCCCAATACAGAGTCAAAAGCTTATGTACTAAAAGCAGCCTGAGGCCTGTAAGTGACTATGGATAAAGCTTACTACATTTCAAGAAAACTGTTTATCATCTTTCTTCCGTTTGTCCTCAGACAGCACATATGGGACATAGATTTTGCTGGCTTTCCTAATCACTTAGTGTGCCACTTCCTAGTCACCCAGTGCCAGCACTAGGATTAGACATGACAATCTGGGCACAATCCTGACTTCTAAGAGATGATGGGATCCTTCGCTAGAGGGAATTTACTATGTGTTGGCATCAGGGAAGACCTGAGGTGCCTTTAATCAGCACAAAGAGCCTCTCAAGTGCAGCTGAGGTGTTTGAGTCTTACACAAAACCTGCCAGGGCTGCATCAAGGTATGGAGAGTACAGGCAGTAGGAAAGAGTCAGGAAGATCCCAGGAAGGGGTGGGAGAAGTGCAGTAGCCTCACAGATTGCAGCCTAGGAGTCATGGAAATAACCAGCAGTGGATTGCCACAGACTGCATTAACTCAGGACCACAGAGAAAGGATAAGCAGGAAACAGAGATACAAGAAAGTTGTTATGCAATGTCTGCTATGAAAGAAAGTTCAAAGTCACAACAAAGACTGAAAGACTAAAAATCAGGCTGAATCTCAAAGGGTGTGTTTTGCAGGGTCGCAAGCCCGACCCTCTCTCCTCCATCAGACACTGGGTCAACACATGCCTTTTGCTTTCTTCTCCCAGTCAAGTTAAAAAATTACTGTTTTCTGCTATTATTGTGCTAAAAAACATATTAGACAGAAATGAGAAACAGGCTTAGTTGCAAAATTCCCTTTCTTAGTCATAGGTATGAGAAAATCCTTCTCTGCAGACAGGAAAAGTGAACACCCATTCTCCTCCCTTTCACCTCCTCCTGGGATGCTGGGTTCAGTTAATGGAAATATCAGGGGAGCGTCTTCTTAGAATTCAAATAACATTAACGGCTCGTACAGGGAATTGAAGGAAAAAAAAGATATCACAGATTTTCTCTCTGTATTGTTTTAACTTTGCGCACAACATGTATGTGTTTCATAGCTCTAAGGAGGTAGGTAGGTTATCTAGTACCTGAAAGTTCTAATGATCACGGCACTGTGCTCCCAGTGTTTCACATTTGTACATAAACCCAGGTAGCAATATCCACTAGGCTGAATTCTTCCTTTCCTCACACTAGTACAACTGTTCTCACGTTAATACTAACTGGGAGCCGTGTTCAGTTTTCTCTTCCTTCATGTCACAGAATTGCAGAATCATTGGGGTTGGAAGGGACCTCTGGAGATCAAGTCCAACCCCATTGCTAAAGCAAGTTCCCTTAAGAAGGCCTCACAGGAAGGCATCCAGGCAGGTTTTCTCCAGAGAAGGAAACTCCACAACCTCTCTGGGCAGCTTGTTCCAGTAAAGTTTTATGCCTTTTTTTAAGCACACATTTTATTACTAGGTCTCTTATTTCCATCTGCTCATATTGACTCACAGAAAAAGTCTCTCCTTAGGGCATTCTGTGTACAAACTAACAAAATGAATGCAAATTATAGCAGTCGTTCATTCCATCACAGCCTTCTCAGAGCACTGGCTCATATGCCTCTCTACATTTCCATGAGCAAGACCTGATTCTGCCCTTGTTTTCATACCACGTTGACTATTGAGCTCTACTTTGCAAGGAATGTGAGGGAATGAATGGACCACGAATAATCAGCAATGAAGTTTCAGGCTTTCACCAAAGGTAAAAGGCTCAGTAATACTTAGGAGGATTCACCCAAGGCATAGTTTGCTCTAATTTGCTCTTCATTTGTGACACTCATGCATAACATGCCACACATTGAGAGCAGCAGATACTGACACTAGTGAGATGCCCTCAGCAATCCACTTCCTTCATCAGAATAACAATATTTGAGGTCCTTTATTTGTCAGAATGTTTAAGGTATAAGCAAATTGATTATTTTCACCTTTCACCTTTTTTTTTGTTGTTGTTGGTTGTTTTTTTTTGTTGTTTTTTTTTTGTTTGTTTGTTTTTATTGTACATCTGAACAGCATAAAAAGCCAAGTAGTGAACAGGCAACTAATTAAATTCTTCCTTGGAAAAACAATGGCAACAGCACAACCTTTTTATGAGCCACGTGCTTTTAAAGTGACTATTCCTATTTTCTGATTCTCTACTCCCTCTTCTTTCATCTACTTCTAATACAGAATTCAAGAAATGCTGGAATTAATTATCTCCATGGCAATATTCATCAAAGCACTCCAGCTTCTATGGAAGCCGGGGATGAAATGTTACGAGGCAAATCCAAAGGAAAAGTGCACCCACTGGAGTCTCACAAGCAAGCTAAGTGTTCACAGGATAAAATGAATTCAACTGGAACATTTCTTTCAAAAAGTATTTTCTCTCAAGTGATGTCTCTGAGTGGTGCTAGCATTACCTATTTTGGCAATGGACATATTTTAAAAAGCATTTTTCCACTAACAAATAGATTTTCTGAGAGGTAAGCATATGTTTAAGTGTTCCACAGAGCCACGGCCTGAAAGAGGAAAGAGTCTTATGGAAAGCATGCCAAGATGAAATCCTGGCCCACAGAAGTCAAATAGAATTTTGCTTTTGATTTTAATGAAGCCAGGATTTCACTCAAGAGAACTGCAGAAGGGTCAACCTACTTAGAGGAAAAAAATATCCAGATGTCTCACAATATTAGGGGCTCAAAACCAGAAAGTACTGCAACATCATGAAACATTTTTGCACTCTTTACTGCAAGAAATGGAATGCTTTAGTTTTAACTAAAACCAATTTTTACCAATAAAACTCATACAAAAAAATGAAGAAGAAATGCAGGTCTACTGCAATGTGAAATGTACAAATGCCTTTTTTGTCTTACAGCTTAATCCTTCTGCAGAGTCAGATTCCTTTTTTCCTTTGCAATTTTTTTTTCTTTCATGTTGACAGCCACATTTATTTCCACTGTGAGGATTTATACCAGAATAGAAGGAGAACAATGAACCTCTGGACTGATAAAGCAGGTGGGTTATTGTTTTTTTTGTTGTTGTTGTTACTTTTGTTTTGTTTTTCCTGATTTTCTCTTTTAAACAGGAAGGTAATAGAAGATTAATTGGTCCTCATAGGCATGCATGTCTGCAAGGTTAGTCAGAGATATGAATGGCCATTTTCATTCAGCTGTCTTAAGAAACTAATGGACAAATACCTTCAGTAAAACAAAGTTACATACTCATCTCAGAAGCCAGGGGAATTTTAATCATGATGCTATTATAATTTAACCGCATCCAGCCTTTTTCCCCTCCCAAACCCTTCTAGACACTGCTTTTTTGTTGTATTCAAACTGTATCCCACTGGGATGCTGACATTCTGCCATATCTTTGCTTAGAAATATTCACAAGGGGAATATAATCCCTGCCAAAGCTCTCACCAGTTGTAAAGTAAACAAAAAGTGTCCTCAAAATGTTCCATCATACACAAAACTAGACAGATCTACAGTCAAGGAAAACTTATTTAATGTGGTTTGTATTTCAGCTCATGGCTCCTGCCCAATATGAATGCGTATGGAACTGGTGAGCAGCAACCGCTCTGCTACTACAAAACCTTCTGCTCGAGTAATCCAGCACCGCAAGCCTCAGCTCTTTGGCTTGCCATGTCTTGAGCTTCTGTCTGACAGTGCAATCTGTCACTGCCAGCATACAAGGACAGGCTGACAACAAACCATGTAGTAAGTAATAATCCCCCATATATTTCTACGTCCTTTTAATCTGTAATTGAAACCTTTGAGTCTGAAACTGGTCTCAGTTACATCAGCACAAATCGTGATGAATGCCACCAAACACAATATAATGCGTGGTAATTATTTTAAGGAGAATGAAATAAAATTCCTGTACAACAAACCCTAAAAGCCAGAGGATACTCAGTACAGATACAGAATCATAGAATGGCGGAGGTTGGAAGGGATCTTAAAGCCCACTCAGTTCCAATTCTCCTCACATGGGCAGCTCAGGCTGCCAGGGCCCCGTCCAATCTGGCCTTGAACACCTCCAGGGATGGGCATCCATAGCTTTTCTGGGCAGCCTGTTCCTTCCAGTGCCTCACTACCCTGTGAATAAAGATTTGCTTCCTAACATCTGCCCCAAATCTCCTCTCTTTCAGTTTAAAGCCATTCCCATTTGTCCTAGCACTGTCTGCCCATGTAAAAAGTCAGTCTCCAGCAGTCTTATAACTCCATTTTGCAAGCCAAAAAGTGTGTGCAACAGCACTAGATCACCCTAAGTGTTTACTCTAATCACTAGGAAATTACAGATTATTATTATTATTATTATTTAGAGGGTGTTGCTAGGAATCATTAACAATTACTGATTTGAAATCAGTTGAGTGTAATTACTGTGTAATCACAAGCAATAAGCGGCCTTTGCTAGGTGTTGGTCCTGCAATTACAGATTAATAAAAGGGTACCTATGCTATGACACAAAGCAACACACCAGAGATCTGCTTTTGAATCTGCAATGCTAAGGGGCTGAGGAGATGTCTGCTGCCACACCAAAGGACATGGCTGTATAATTCAATCACTACTGTGTCCATGAAAAACTCTTTGGAGGGATATTAATTTATTGGAAAAGGAATTCAGTTCCTCAGTCCTACATCTGCTCTGAAAATGAAACAGAAGCAAATTTGAAACAGGCTTCCCATTTTAATTGGTCTGTCTCAAGTGTATTACCAAGCCCCACCATCTTAGGAAGCATTGTCAGAGCTTTCCCGTGGGGCCAACATGAAAAGCTGCCAGGTGCATTCCAGCACTGAGCTGCAGCAAGCAAAATGATGGCAGCAGTGCTGGGTTGGGCTGGTCCTAGCTCTGAGGGGAGTGGAGCAAGTCTGAAAGAAAAAGCTGCTCTGAAGCATCATCACCTCTGTCCTAGGAGCAACGGGGACCTCAGAATTGCTTCTTGTTTTGTTCCTCCCTCCTTCCCAGCAAAACAACTGGCTTGCCAACTGGCCTTCAGCATATGACACCCATCCAATAAAAGAGAAACGTGGAGAAGAGCTACAAGGATTTATCCAGATATGAAGTACAGATCTCCCTCCCTGCAAAACACAAGGATCTCCAAACGGCATGCAGCAGCAGGGGCACTTGCTGTGTTCCTCAATGCATCTGCATGAAGCAAACCAAGAGAGAGGGAGCCAAACCCTTGTCCCTATTTCTAGTGTGGCTGAATGCACAAACCCTGAGCCTTCCAGTCCTGACTGTTCCCTCTAAATGACAGAATTTCAGTTACAGGGCAAAAATGATTAAAACTAACCACACACACAGTTGGCACAGCTCACCTCCCTCTGCTTCCTTCTTTTTTGATTCCAAGAAGAAAATCATGCAGGGATCCCAACCCATCCTGTTGAAGACTTACTATATTTTAAATGCAATAGAAAGCACTTATCAAAATAGGAAAATAAATAAATAAAGCCACAACATTTTTCAAGCCAGGCATCGAGGATCCCTGCTCTCTAAGGATTCATCAACATCTTCTCGCACCAGAAGTCAGCATGTCTGTAGTTTAGAGGATAGATCGCTCAGTCCAAGTCTCTGCTTCTCCCTCAATCTTCTGTCCTTCTCATGGCATTCCCTCTCAAACTGAATTCACAAAAATAGAAGCATCCAAAACAAAACAAAGCCCTAATTATTTCCCTAATTTTTAAACTAGGGTAGCAATTAGTTTACAGTCTGTTGCAACGAGCCCCTGTGTGGCTTGAGTAACAAATTAGGCCTCTTCAATTAGATGGCCATTGCCAGCAGTGGCTGAAGTGCCAGTTTTAAATGATATTTTGTTCCAAACACTTCCCTAGCATTGCTTTATCCACAGAGCTTGTCTTGTGCTTTCGGGATTGGGGGAATACAAGTGTTTGCTGGACACTAAGAAGCAAGGACCGGGTTTTATGGTGCTTGTTTTTGTTTTTAACTTTCTATGTCCTTAGGTGACTTATTCTTATTTCAATCCATAAAAGCCTTTAGAAAGCTGGCCGCAGGTGACGTGAGTCTTGAGTACTCTGCCTGCTCTCTGCCTTCAAGCATCAGTAGGCAGTTGGTATACCAGTTGCTACAAGGAGCCACAAAACAGCACAGCACTGAGTCACCATTAAAACAAGAGCAGTCTGTCAAACCTCATCAAGCATCTGACGAAGAATGAATGCCTCAGTCATTATCGTCACCTCTGAAAGCACCTCCTTCTTCTGGATGTCCCATCCATCCAGATTAGTGCTGCTGAAGTGCTCCACACAGTAATAAATGTCTAGTATTAAATAATAATCCAAAGCGTAAGAGTAGACTAAGATCTACAGAGAACATGCAGCTGTAAGAGTGGTGATTTCTATGCCAGATCTAGAGGACAAGATCTGCCTGGGAAGAGAAGGAAGGGCAGCACTCCAGATCTCACAACGCTGCCACCATGATGTGAATTCCAGCACCTGTATCCTCAACTCAATATCTAGAGAGACACAGGAGGTCTGCATATCTAACTGCTATTAGATTGGGAATGCAGCAGATAGATTTAGAAATTGGATAGATTTCTTCTATTTTCTTCCAACAAACCTTGGATTTGAAGAAAGAGGAAAGCACTAGGCTTCAGCCCAATTTGAATAATTCAGCAAGGACTTCAGTGTCAGTATTTTAGTCACGCTGGTATGTTTTCTGTTTCACATTTCCATAACTGCAACTTACCATATTCCACACGGGAAAATTAATGCCATGCTTTTACAAGTCTTACAACAAAATTACTTTTTCTGACCTGACTTCACTAATTTAAATCAATGGCAAAATTTCCGCTCAGTTTGACATGAGCAGAACCAAAACTAAAGCTACATTTTGCCTATCACTGAAAAATAATCAGGTGCAATTTTATAGAACCATCATTGCCTCTTCATCTGCTGCATCTCATCAGTGTCTGCTTTCTGAAAATGACAAATACAACTATTCAGACTAGAGCTGAACTTACTTGAATATTTATGATGTTGAGACCAGACTTTGGACTCAAAACTCAGTTACAGAGAGATCTCAAATCTGACCTGCAATGTAAGCTCTGCTGCTAACAGGCCAGTTCTACCACAGACAATTTTCTAAAATATTCAAGTAAAGTCAGCAGCAAAATGGTGGAAACAGTAAAACCAGAACCAGAACTGCTGCAATACCACAGCAATCCCTGACAGGACTGCTCAACAGTGCAAATATACCATTCCCCCCCCCCCCCCCCCCCCCCATTTTTTTTTCTTAATACAACAATGTAGACTAACAGAGATGCACATTAATTCCAGGTGCCAGTTTAACAATCACTGAGCAAGAAAACTTCTAATTCCACCTTAATCTCACAACAACCCAGCATTTGCTTTAGTAAAGGCATGGCAGAACAGCCATTGAAGGTAAAAGAAACCTATGAAAGAAATGTGTATTTTGTAATAATTGATAAGATTTTTTTGACTTCTCAGTACTGGTCAGTGGGCAGGAAATAATTAAGAGGTTTTTACTCCCTGCTGTGTGGTCTTTCAAAAAAAGAAACAAAAAAAAAACTGCAGGCAAAGATTTGTGCACAGAGATTTCATATCCATGACACTGCTAAAGTTGCATGGGGGGACAGGCAGGAGAAAACAGTTCCCTGGGCAAAATCTTTGGGAAAAGAAAAAGTCCTTAATTATCATTGTAATACTGATTTATTGTTAGATTTTGAAAAGGGGAATGATAAGAGGGGGGAAACCACCAACAAAACCTTTATCAGTGGCTTCATAAAACTGCTAAAATCGTGCTTTTTAAAAGTGTTTTGTTTTTTTTTTTTTTCATTTAATTCCAGGGGAGTCATAGTTGAACATCAAAGCACAGCATGCAGGGCTTGAGAATCCCCACGCAGGACAAGCAGTTTCCTCCCAACAGACTGGGAAGGACTTAGAAGCACACAGGTAAACCCAGGGAGCTGGCAGGCAATGGGCAAAATTTAAACAAAACAAAATTTTGATCCACTTTTTCCTCAAAATAAAATGTTCCCTATATCCTTACAATAGTGAAAATGAAAAAATTCACCAAAATCGGTCACTGAAGCTTTAACTCTTCACAAAAGTTTGCTGATGCTGCACACTTAACCTCAGCCTGTAATCTGTAGTTTCCACAGAAACTCTGACCACAATGCATCATTTCCCGTGTCCTGACTTGCTGATTTCCTGGTTAACTGCACGAGCCAGTGGTGGGGGTCGAGAAGGGGAGTTGTGGAAAAAATAGAGGAAAACAGCCATAACTGCTTAGAACAAAAGGAACAACTCTTTTGTCTTCTTTGGATCTGTCAACCTGTTGAAATGAAAGCTTTTCAGCAAGATCATTCCCTGCTGGCATGGGCTGGCTGCTTTCAGAGCTCTTTTGTTCGATTCCCAGCAATCACATCCTCTCTCTCCACTGTCAGTGGAAGATCCCACCGTACTGACAGATCTCTGGCCTGGGAAGGTAATTATCTCTGTGAAACACATCTTTATAAAAACACCGAATAGCTGAGAGAAACTCTTTCAGAGATGGCAGAGAGCACCACTGATGCTCTCCCTCACCAACCCCCCAGACTCGTACTGGGAAGGCCAGAATAGGTCTGCTATGTTGTATAAACCACTGCATTGTAAGCACATTCATTGTGCCAAAAAGTCATCTCCTTTCAGAGGTGCTCATACATAGTGGGGAAAATCTCAAAGAAAGGCAGGTCAGAGACACTGCTGAGGGCCTCTACACCTTGCAGGGTCTCACACAGTCTTTGGAGAGGAAGAATGTGCTCCCACCTCACTGCCTCTGCCCCAGGCCTGCACAGAGCAGTGGGCACAGCTGAAGGAACCATTCAGCGGTGCCTTGGAACAGGAGCTGGTGCCACCCTGCCAGATAGCATCTGATATGCAGAAAAGCAGCCAGCATGGATTAGAGGCTTTTAAGGATGCTGCCAGGAGAAATGTGCTGCTCATTTGATACCTACAAACGCTCTTTATGATGCATTTATGTTTTCATCACTATATGAAAGCTGTTTTCATCAATGAAAGCCTACAAAGGCTGTAGATAAAAATGAAAAACCCCTGCTGGCTTAAAATCATTTTTCATAGAACCTGATTAATCAATCATGATGAAAGCAACTGAAGTGCACTGCTGACAACGTTACGAGAAAAAGTGACCAAGGGATCAGCTCTCAGACAGAGTGAAAAGGTCACTCACCTAATAATGTTTCTGTTATGGTCTTGCAGAGGTAGTCACAGAATTGCAGGCGTTGTACTGAGGTTGTATTTTGTGTACCACCTTCCCACCTGAGGACGTCTGACCAGGTTACTTTGCAAGAAGCCCTGAGAGAACTTTACTACCAAGGATGACGCATGAAGTAGAAACAACAGCTTTACTGTCCAATGCCAGCACTGAGTTCACTGCACGGGCAGGTAGGAAAAATACCATTAGCAGACCAAGCTGAGTAAGAGCTAGGATCGGTGCCAGATAATAAACACGCATCCTTGCAATGCCACAATAAATAGAATAAACAGGCCTGAGTTCTTTCCGTAAAGACAAATATTAATTTCCTTCAACTGTTTATAGCTGGTGCTTGTTGACCCACGGGCTATCACAGTATTTTCTGGAAATATTCCATTATTTTTTTTTCCACAATTCATCAGGCCAGCACCCTGTCTCATAATTAAAGGAGTTTAATGGCCAAGGCAAATTGTTGTGCACTTGGCATTTCAGGTTTTAAATTTGGCATCAGGATAAAAACTAGATACATCCTCCACTTACAAAATTTTCTTGAGCAGGGACTGAATTATAACTTGCGTGTGGTTCTTTAGAAGATCCTATCTGAACATGTGCTTCAATTACCATCAGAAACATTGAGATACTTTTTAATGTGAAATGAAAGATTTTCTACTTCAGATCGTATCTGCAGCTGAGTAACAGCACAAGAGCAGCTCTGTATCTCATTAGACTTGAGAACTCCCTTTTTGAAAGTTAAATGTTAGTCTTTCTAGCCCACAGAGTACTTTGCAACTATGCCGACCATACACTTAGAGGAAAGGCAGCAATGCTTCTTCCTTTGGTTCAAAAATACACACTGAAGCACATTGGAAGACCTTTCTTTTTCACACCTGTACCCGGACCTGCATGGCAGCACAAAAAAATGCATCAGTAAGGTATACTCTACCAATTTCTAGCAATCACTGCAACTTCCAAGGTCTCCCTGTCCTCCGACCTTTCTCTTCTCCTGACCAACAACAGCGTGTCTGGGTACACTTGATCCACACAACACAGCTGGCTATTCCAAAGCCTGTTTCCAGTCCTCCTGCTTCAGGAACTGAACAGCCAGCTCACTCAGCCATAGCGCTAGAGTCAGCACTGGATGAGCCATACAGGCCTGCAATCAAACTGCACATAGCAGAGCAACATCCCAGCAGCTAGAATTCAAACACTTCCATCTCTGACTGTCCCTTATAAATAATTCATCAGCTCCTTACTCAATGCATTGTACAGCAGTTATTCTCTAAGCTTTCTAACAGAGAGAATACTTCTCCTGTGCGCTGAGCACATGTGCCAGGCATTAGAAATATCATGAGAATTATTCAGATTTTCCTTTTGACTCTGCTCTTAGACGTTCCCATTCTACACAATTCTCCTGCTGTCTTGGGTAGACCTTTAACAACCCTTCACCAGACAGAGACATCCGACTTGTTAGTGCAGCATCTAATTGCACATATCACACTTCAAACATATAGAGCTGCAGAGCAGCTCTAAGTAGCCTTCTCTTCCTTAAGGTCTTCATAGCATTGCAGTAGTTAAAAACACTGTCACATAAGTAATAAAGGAAGTATGTTTGAAAATCTGTGTTACGCTGATCTCCTACAGTACACCCTGGTGTTCAGGATATTGAAAAAATATCGAAATGCAGGTGAATAAATCCTCACAACCAAGTCACAAAGTAAGATAGAGAAGGAAAAAGATGCACAGAAAAGCAAACAGGCATGCCATGGGAGACAAAGTATATTTCTAACAGCCCGTCTTCTGTTTCCCCTGCATGTAAAAACGAAGAAAAAGCTACTAAGTAGAAATATTGTTCAAGGGAAAAAATAGCAATCTTAAAATCAAATATTCCTCCTCGTACACTTACTCATAACTCAGATGTTACAAACCAGGAAGACACGTGATTAAGGTTGCATCTGCATCCTCAACTTTGCTCTCATCCTGCTAATGCTCAGTTGTTCTGTTCATCATAGTTAAATATTTCAAATATGAAATGTATATCCTGGAAACAGTAACAGCAGCAACTTTGTCCAAGATGTTAAAAATCCAGCTCATACTCCATAGCCACCTTAAATGTACTGAAGCTATTTTGACTGCATAAGTTTTCTCATGATCTATACTCTAGAGATATGTTTAGGATTTTGGCTTTTAATGTCAATGGTAAGCAAGCATGAGACTGTATATCCCCTTTGTGTTTTTCTAATGCTTAATTCCTCTTCTAGGACCATGTGGAATTCATCAGCGCTGTGAAGCCCTCGAGGTATGCAGAAACCATGTTATTAATGCTATTAGTGCTAATTAATTCTGCCAACAAGGCTTCTGCAACCAGTCAAGACATCAGTCTTTGCCAAAACCAACAGATTAAATAAATTTCAAGTTCTAGGACAAGCAATTCTGCAGTTATAATGAGCCAAAAGGAAGGTTAGGGAAACTCTGAAAAAATGAGGTAATTTTTAAACATTCATGCAGCATAAATGCTTTGTATATTTCGCTTCAAATTTGCTATGTGTTTTCAGATTGGTTCATTTCAGTTCATGTGTCTGCAGAGGATTAGTTAGCTATTCAATGAATAGTTGCTATAAGTGAACAGTGACAAAATTCACATCTTCACAATACAAATCATACTTTAGTTTTGAATGTATTGCAGTGTATTACAGTAAAATTCTCTAAAGATGTGGGTTTCTAAGAAATAATTATATAGAAGTTTGTATAGTGCTACATCTACAATGTATGTACTGTGTGTACATTAGATGAGAAAACACATAATAAAAAAATTCAGTCATAAATACATTCATTGTTTTTGTACAGCACTCACACACCTCTGTGAAATAACCTCCTGAAATAACAGGAATTATTTATGTCTGCATTTCTATACCTTTGCAGCAGATTGCATACTTGCAATTTGAAGAGGTGACTTTTAACTACACATCAACAGCTCTTTCCCGTCCATCACGGATGGGCTCTGTTATCAGGAACGGCTGACAATTCGCGCCTTTAAGGATCCTGACAAGCAGCTTTAAATATTCAGTTAAGCAGTTCTTGAAATATTCAATTAATTCTTCTTCTAGAAGAAGGCAACTGCATTGGAAGAGACAAGCAGATTATCCCAGAACTTTTCAAAGTACCCCATGAGCTCACCTCTGAGTACAAAGAGAACCTAGAGGATGCTGTGCTCCAGTCTAAATATGGCTTATGTTTAGGTTTAATCCTCCAATTCTTCATAAGTCTACATGTATAGTGAATTAAGTAAGTAATCAGACAATGGATCATCCCTCTTTTCCAACAATCCCAAGTTAGCTTTGAAGAAGTGATGGAGGCAAGATGGTGAGGCAGTGACATCCAGAGTTTCTGTCCTACCCTAACACTAAGGGCAAACACTAAGGTTCTCCTGTTCATTTCTGCTCACAACTAACCTAAGTTTAGTTTGCATTTATTTGGCATAATACTGCCAAATGTGACTAGGTATATGACTAGGATTATCTATAGCAATAGGATGAGAGGTAATGGCCTCAATTGCACCAGGGGAGGTTCAGGTTGGATATTAGGAAAAAAACTCTTCTCCAATAGAGTGGTGAGGCAGTGGCACAGGCTGCCCAGAGAGGTAGAGGAGTCACCGTTCCTGGAGGTGTTCAAGAATTGTGTGGATCTGGCACTGAGGACGTGTGGGCATGGTGGGGATGGGATGGTGGTTAGTGGGCATAGTGGGGATGGGATGGTGGTTACACTAGATGGTCTTAGTGATCTTTTCCAACCTTAGTGATTCCATGATTCTGTGACTATTAAGTTAAGATAAAGCTTGGTCATGAAGGCATGGAACTATACTGAGGTACACACCTGCTCATCCTTGCTCACTTGCATCCCAAATCACACATACTGTCCAAACAGTTCATCTCCATTACTTGCCAGTCTTGTGCTTCTACTTTGGTTCAAATGAAGGAATATAAATGCACCTGAAGTGAGCTGGACTGTTACGAACACTCTTAACAAAGTGTTAAATTTCATCATCAGGTTGTGAATGTGTGGCTCTTTCTGGAGACTACTTTGAGCTCCCCATAAATCTGTGAGTTATACTTACAGCAACACACTAAGAGAACATTGGTCCCTCTCA
Organism: Perdix hodgsoniae; assembly: GCA_035772895.1. Classification (NCBI taxonomy): domain Eukaryota; kingdom Metazoa; phylum Chordata; class Aves; order Galliformes; family Phasianidae; genus Perdix; species Perdix hodgsoniae. The sequence goes on along the minus strand of JAPSGF010000023.1, from coordinate 5,957,014 downwards.
ATTCAAGGTCTCTAGCTGTAAAGAATTGGCTAATCTTGGAAACACCTTGGAAAATTCAGATTGCTCATGATCCAGCCAGCCACTGCTTTTATTTCTAGTCCAGTTTATTACCCCAAAAAACGATTTTATGAGTCTTCCTCCTAAATGCTATAAATGTGAGCTATAGACAGCACTATTTTCACCCATCTGAAAATGCAACCTGGACTTAAATGCAGTTACTCTTACTTCCAATCTGCCCCAAGGTAGATACGAATACAGAAATACCCTTCTGCTATGAACCAGTTTGTACAGTGGAGATACAATGTGGAGATACTGGCTTACCTGGCATGCTTTTTAAGGACAGGGCTGCGCTCAGGCTAGGCCTCTTAGCAAGACAAATGCACGTGCCTTTATGGCGCTATCTGATGCAGCTCTTCTGCACTGGGTTTCTGGGTCTTCTGCACAGGTGTCAGTTTTCCAAATTTCACTGCTAGGAACGGACAAGTGCCCTCAGAGATCACTAATGCTTCAGTGTGATTTGGAGGACAGGTAAGAAATACAGAATATTTTACATGTCTGTGAAAGTCATTCAATTCATTTTCAAGCAGTCAAGGAGAAAAAGAATGAATTTACTCCAGCTAGAATCTGATCAGGTCTTTGGAAGTTTATGCAATCTCGGAAATGACATCAAAGCAGGAACACAGAGAATATGCACTCACGTCATGCTCACAGCAGATCATTTTCACCCAGCTCACTTAGTAGCTGTTGCCTACTAGCTTTTGAAATTGTCACCAACAATCAACAAAAAGATACCCACTAAACACTGCAATCTATTTAAGAACATGGAATAACAGAAAATCTCTGAAATTCTGAGTGTTCTACTATCAGACCATACACTTCCAATCCACCCCATAATCATCTATAACAAAACCACTCATAAGGGGAAAACAAAGAATTACATACTTCAGCAAAGCAATTAGCCCAACCAATTCACAGTCTGGCTCGTGACATCGATCTCTGCTAGTGCTTCAGAGGGCCGGGTCTTTGGTCTGCATCAAATTCCTGTGCCTCTGGCTAACTCTACAATTTATGCTAGAAAATGAAGCAGAAAATCCTTTCTTCTCTGCTTATGCCCCGAAGAGAAAGACTTGCCACAACCCTTATAATTCTTTGGTCTAACTAATAAAGCTTCAAGTGCTACTACTACTATTTATACAAATCTTTTTTTTTTTCCTTTCTTTTGGAACCTTGTTAACTATTTGCCTTGGTAACATCCTGTGACAGAAAATCCCAAGAGTTAATTATATGCTACATTAAAGAGGACTTATTTTTAATGCATTTTGAAATTGGTGAGGGTTTTTTTTGTTGTTGTTTTTTCTTTTTTTTCTTTAACAGCCAGCTTTCTACTCTTGCTCAGTTCCTCATTCTATACCTTCCCAGACATGTATTTTCCTCTTTCCTTTCCAAGAACATTACACAGAGACCAGAGGACTCTTGTGCTTCTCATCTTTCCACATCACTTTATTTCTAACAGAGTAGTTTTAGTACAGAAAAACAACTGAGAGTTGCTCTCAGTGCAGACAGCAATGAGATGGGATTCTAAAAAAGTGAGTTATGTAAGTGCTAAGGTACACATCAAAATAATCTAAAACCAGACAAAGTAAAGCAGCAGAGTGCCTGTGTTCTTTTCAGCATAGTAGAAGATGAAAGTACTCAGGCTATTTATTAAGAAGTTTCTTACTTCAGGACTTACTTTAAAATGAAGTGCTATAATGCTCAGCTCTACTGCTCTGTTTCCTGTCTGTATATTTAAACAGTGTATGTTAAAATGCATGAAATAAGATACTAGTTCCAAGTATTAGTTCCTCTCATAACATTCATGTACTCACTGCTGTCACACACAATTTTCAACTAGCATTCATTTCAGTAAAGTAGGATCACTGCATGATACACCATCCCTGTGCTTTATATTGAATTTACTATTAGGCATATAAACTTGTCATTTCCTACACATATTCTTTTTAACTTTTTGATGAAAAGCCAGACAAATGATTTTAATTGCATATCACCTGTTTCTACTACAATAATGTGAAACAACAGCCACACTGACAAAACATGACTTCTGACTGAGGAAAATGTTGAATTATCAAAATCTGATTTCAACCCTCAAGAGGCATTTCTCTCAAAGTTGAAATATCTCTAGATGATCTGTATTGGGCAAAAAAAGTACAGGAGCTTTTTTTGTCTGACTTGCACCTAGGACTACTGCCAAGAGCCAGAAGAGATGGTCCCTCTGAAAAAAGAAACTCTGCTGAGTTGCCAGATAATATGTAGTGGTCATGGACCGGTGATGAAAACACAGGATGGCTATACAGGTCATACGTTGCAGACTAGATCAGACAGTGCTTCAGAATGTAGAAGAGCTATTCAGAAGTGTGGCCTTGTTAACAGAAGAAATAGGAGTCTGGCTGATGCTGAAAACACATAACCTGATTGTTAAAGTTAGATTCTGCTTTTTTATAGCTAAGGTTACACTTGCAGCAACACCATTAAGGCTTAGTGGTGAAATTATGCAAGTATGGCAACTCACTCAACACATCCAGCAGTCACCTCAGTAGACAACACACAGATCTGCATCAGCTGTGACAGCAAGCTCTCTATTGGACTTTTCTGTCCTTACTTGACTTTAAGGTGTTTATTTGGAGGACAACTTACTCCACTGCACTACTGATTTGATATACATAAAGGCTTGTTTCACTTTTCTTTTTTTTTTTTCCTCCTGTAATTAAAATCCAATATATCTTGTTGCTGTTGCTTGTTGTTTTAAATCTGCTTACAGATAGAAAATCCCTTCAGAAGTGGATGGAGAGGCTATCTTTTACAAGATTTGTTTGACTCCTGGAGAATCAGAAGATGTTTCTACCTTGAAGGTATTGTTTCCCTGAAGAGAAGTGATGATTGAATTCCTGTTCTTGCTCAAAGAACGAGGATGAGGTTAAAACATAGAGCACCTGCAGTGCACTCACAGATTAAATATAAATAAAAAGGAGAAAAGTTAGGTGAAGACCAAAGAGAGGGCAGAAAGCTATGCAGAGGGAAAAAAGAGAACAGATTCTTGGTCTCAGAAAGCTGGATTCATGACTTAACTCCTAATCCAAAAAGTCACCAGTCTTTGACCATCAGTTTCACCAGTTTACCAAATATATACCGTATAGTCTAAGAAAATGTATACACACCACAGTGCAAGTTTCTAATCTCCATCTGTAGACTTCATTGTGGATTGCAAATCTTAAGTTGCTCACACAAATATTATTCCCCATGAACCTTATCATTAATGATTATGTTCCCAACCTTCAGGCAGTTACAACTTCAACTATGCTTACTACATATGGATTATTTTCATACACCACACTAGTAACTAAGTTTTGGAACTCTTAAGCAATCATTGCTGTCACAAAGCTGTACTGAGCAGTTATATTCAGTTATGAACAGGGACTCAGTGGGATTCCAGGAGAACTGATGTGGCTACTCATGCTTATCTGATGGCCCATGGTAAAGTGAAAAGAAGTAATATGGGAAGGGAGAAGGGAAGGGAAAAAAGCTGTAGCACATTTCTGGAGGAAGAAGCACACCTTTCCTAAGGGAGAAAATATTTTTTAAAGCAGAAAAAAGGGCTCAACTGGCCTGGCGTTTCTGATTTAGCCTCAGTTGAGGCAATTAAGTACCTTTTTCATTCATTCTTTATTGTCAGCAGAATAGCATTTAAAAGTACCTTCCTTTCCCTCTTTTCCATGCTTTGGGAAGGATAAAGTTCTCAGCTCCTTCTGCTGAGCAGACATGAAGACAAGAAGCTAATGGTCAAACCCGCTACATGAGAGTTGATTTTGTTTCCATGAGATGTGGCATTTGTTTAGAAAACACCAAATTTACAGTATGAGGGAAATGAGCATAAAAGAAACCAAGCAAGAAGGACATAGGCTTGTAGTCTGTCAAGCCTTCACAAAGGAAAGGGAAGCTGGGAAAATCAAAGGGAATCATAGCAGGAAAAATAACTCACACTTACTTTACCAGAATCAGACAGTCAAAGGGTACACTTGAGAAAGAGTTTTCCAAATAATGTATTTTTCTTTAATGACAACAAAAAAATACCTATTCACTCTATTAATCACCTGAGCATATGAATCACTTAATCTCTCCCTCATTTCTCTTGTATTTTATCCTGTAGGGGCCAATTTGTACAACGGTTGCGAGGTAGTAAGTTCATTTCAAAGGACCATTAAATATCCACTGCGCTTACAGTTCAAACGGAACAAACCCAAGTTCATCTGAAACATGTAATCCTCACATCAATTATCCTGGATAGCTCAAAAGCATTTCTCACAAAAGAATGGTTGTCAGAACACAAGCATTTTTCAGTGGAAAGTAGAGGGGCACCTTGCACATGCTAGCAGAACACAGTGGTAATGGAATGCTTGCATCCACGTGCAGCTATGTGCTGTTGCCAGATACCAGGCACTGTAATAGCAGGCTCCTGCATCCAAGCTGTGAAAAAGCAAAGAGCAATCTCAAAAGCCCAGCCCATGTCTGTTCGACACTTGTCACTTTTAAGCTCAGTATTGTCCTGCTGCCTCCTTGAATGGGGTGATAAGCACAGACAGAAGTTGTCTGGTACATTCTCTGAACTGTTACATCACTGCCATGGGACAGTTTATTTAACACACACAGGTTTTAAGGTTCTCTCACTAAATTTAAGATCATAATGAAAGATATATCGAGATACGCCAGCATATGCATACATACACCTGTAGTGGGCACAGTGGGCAGCAATAGCCAGTACATACACTTAAAACTTTCTTAAAACTACCTCCTCACTTCAATCTTCCATTCCACAAATGTGTGATGACCTCTTGCTTCTCTTCTCCCTTGCTGTAAATCACAGCTCTATCAAGTGGACGACCATATATCGCTGCAAATCGTGGGCAGAGCCCTTCCCATCCAAAGCGTGACACAGATAAACAACAGATGTTCTGCTCACCTTCCTTACCCTCTGTTTCTAGCAAGTATTGCTGCTACGGAATATAATATGAAACGAACAATGGAATATGAGGCTTAGAGGCCTTTGGAGCCCATGGTGATGTCATGCGCTCCGTTAACCAGCTTATGTGCAATGGGCCCAGAGAAGAGGAAATTAGATCCGCAGCTCCAGCCCAGTCAGCCTGGCAGAGAAGATGTTTGTTTTTATTAATATTTTGGGGCTACTCACTCTCCCTATTTCTCTTTCCAACAACTGTTGATAAGTCATCTGCACAAATCTTTGTTACTTGTTATGGCAAATAGTAAAAACAAAGATAGAGAATTGCACAGCATATCTTTATGTGTCACTAGTGATCCATATCCAAGGCTGGGTGCAGCAGAAGAGGCAACAGAGAGATGCTTTGCCTGTCCAAAATGTAACAAAAATGACAGCTAAAAGTTTTCTCCATCTGTCTGTATCTAAACAGAATTATGTGTGCATACAAATTCGGGACTAAAACAGCAAGATGAACACATTTACTGCAGATACTTTTTCATCCTTCTCAGCACAACCTTGCTAATCCAGTGCCTGTGAGAAAGTTGTTCTGTGCTCACATAGGGTTTTGGGCAATCTAACACTTGTTATCCGTTTTGACCACCACATTGTCTCTTTTTCCCCTTTAGAAGATATGCCTTTAGCTGTAATTGCATGCAGTAATCCCTTTCTTCAGACACAGGTCAGACATTAGACAGAATAACTATGGACCAGCATCCGCTTCTCATATCCCCCATCTCACAACACATCCAAGTGTCATTGCTTTTACCTTGAACCTAATGAGTAGCATCTTCAAATTTCTTTTCAGTTGAAGCTTAAAGTTCGCTTATTTAATAGCCTTCCTGTAAAGGCTATGCAGTTGTGCTTATGGCCTTAAGCAGAGCACAAAGTTACAGAGAAGGTTTTAAAAATGACTCTAAGAATCCTCTGAAACATTTTTGTTCAATAACTTCTAAGATACATGAGACATACAAAACACAATGATGACAGCATATGGGGTTTTTTTTTGGACCTCATCTAGGATGATCAGGATAATTTTTATGAGGTTTTATTGCTTTTTAGTGATGTATCTATTCCAAATGACTGTCAAGAGGGCTACTTAAAATCTTCTTATCTGAATGGATTTCTAAAAACAAAACAACAAAAACAAAACAAAACAAAAAAACTGCTCTGAAAAAAATGAGCACATTTTTCAGAAAACAATAATTGTCTTTTTTTTTTCCTTTTTTGAAAGAAATTACAAAAAAAATCTGACGTAAAAATATGGATGGATTGCATTATAATGCATGACTTAAAATAGTAAGAATCAAACTGAAATTCAAAGAACAGATGAAATGAAAATTACAGTGGAAATGAAATATGAAAATCCTTTCTCAGAATATTTTCCCTAATGGATTCAGAGAATTTGTCCTCTCTGTCAGCTCTTCTTGTCAGTTTAAACCTTCTGATCACACCAATAATCTTATCATACCCTACATACACTGTAGCCATACATACTCAGTCTCAGCATAGAGGTGCACTGTTAATAGCTTTTGCATTCAGGCCTGTTCTGGGGTCATCACCTCCACAGTTACACAAGATGGCTCTGGGATGCTTGGGAGAAAGAGAGCTTAATGCTGCTCTGTCATTTTATAAGTGTCACAGAGCTATCTAGATCAATCCATGCCTGTGACAGGGGGCAGTAGGCCTGTGGGCCCCTGGCCCCAAAAATGGAAAAGGAAAAAGGGAAGGGTGGGAGATGGGAGCTGGGCTCAAGAAGTCCCACTGGATAAGCCTCTCGTGGGTGTAGACCCATGGCACATGGCCAAGGAGGGCAGTAATTCCCTCAGTAGAAGCAATCAAATGCTCATTTTTAAGGTGCTCACCCACTAAGACCAATCCTGCTGCAGGGGTGCTGCAGGTGGCCAGACCACTACAGGGCTTCAGAAGTGTGGTCACTGTCAGAAGGCAAGGACACTGCTCCCCATATTTCACTGTGCTGGATTTCTATGCAGTTTCCCCCAGATTTGCTTGGTGCCTTGAAGGAAAAACAGAGCTTCACCTTGTGCACTTAGTCCTGTGGGCATGTTGGACTTGACAGCTACCTGAAGGGAGGTTGTGGGGAGGTGGGAGTCAGCTTCTTCACCCATGTAACCAGCAGTAGGACTAGAGGGAATGGACTCACATTACACCAGGGGAGATTCAGGTGGGATGCTAGGAAATACTTCTCTGAGAAAGTGGTCAGGTGCTGAAGTGAGCTGTCTGGGGAAGTAGTGGAATCACCAGCCCTGGAGGTGTTCAAGAAACATTTAGATGTTGTACTGAGGAACATGGTTCAGTGGAAAAAAACTGGTGGATGGTTGCACTAGAAAAATCTGAGAGGTCTTCTGAACCTCCACAGTTCTGTGATTCTATGTCCTTGCAGAGCTACAGTCTATTGCCCAAGTGAAAGAGCAGAGCCACTCAGCAAGGTGGTGATATAGGGCATAAGCTACCCAGTGTAGGCAATCGGAAAAAGGACTTTTAGGGCATGGAATTGTATTGTTCAGACCAGATTATGTGCAGATTTTAACAAATGTCCCTTGCTACTAGGAGACAAACACAGGGAATAGGACTATGAACAGTGGCTTTGCAAATTGTTAAAAGACCTCTCCTTCATCCAGACTAGAAACAAATGATTCTCAACTGAAGGGCACACAGTTCCTCTCCTAGCAGCAGTGGGCTTCTCTCACAGGAAGAAAATTTTTATTAGTTTTTCAAAGGGCCTGGTATAATACTGTTACGCTTACCTCTAATGTACTGTAAAGAGACTTGAACTGTTGCCAGCAGGAGGGCTGTGAAGGGAATTTGGAGGCACCGTGACAGGCCTTCAATTGACTTTACTAGCAGCTTTTACACATCTCTTTGGAGCTCCATTAAAACACTTTATTTAGTGCTATTCCAATTGCTTTCATTAAAGACTTGTTTTCTGTGGCTCCAGTTGGAGTGCGCTCTCATTCTGGTACTTCTCTGAGGTTTCTGACTGGGATGAAAAAGCTACTGCAGTTATCCTGCAGAACATGGACTGTTTGGGCTTTACATAAGCCCCTTATCTTCACATACTTTGAAGTGCTCTTTCTTTGCATGCAAATCAGCCATACCCAAAAATCAAATCTGAACTGCCACAGCAATGTTGGAAAAATAGCTGCAAGTAGAGGATGTACTGAATCAGGCTTCAGAATGAATGGGCTGTGGAGCTGCTTTATTCAGTCAAAGAGAAATACTCTAATCTAGAAGCCAGGTCTGGTAAAGCACAGCCAAAACTGGAGGACAAGAAGGACAAAGTCAAGGCTAACACGTCCATTCAACACAACAAGGAAAGCAAAGGGCACATCTGAGCCCTCCCTCATTTCACTGTTCTCTGCCCTGTCAGCCCACAGGTGCCAGGGCTGGCACTCACCACCTCTGCCTGCATGGAGCTGAGCTGCAGCTGAATTTACTCCCTGTGTAGCTTCTGCAGATCCTTGGGATCTGCAATGTTAACATGTGCTCCAGTTATTTCTCTCCATCTTCCCCAGCCCTCCCTTTCTTCCTTTTTAAGGCAAATTAGGTGTTTATTTGAAGAACGAACAGCCCTTTCTTAAACATCTGAAATAGCTCTATGCTGGATTTCCACTAGAAAGCCACAGAACTTCCTTGGAAGTTTCCTACAGTGCAGCTCCCATGTTCATAACTCATAAAAGTTTCACGTTTCGGCTTTCATGTTCTCTGAGCACAAGCTGTGTTTTTTGTTTGTTTGTTCCCCCCCCCCCCCTTCTTTTTAATTACATTCACTCAAGGCTTGTGAACATAAGAGAACTCGGACAACTTTTCTTTTTCCAAAATGTATATATTTCCACATGCAATAAGAACTTTGTCAGAAGCAGTTTTTTTTTTTAACTAACCTTTTTATAATATAAAAACATGAACATCATTAGTAAACACCGCTGAATTGCTGCCCCAGGCTTCATTCCTTTCATAACCTTTCTGAAGAACCATTTTCCTTTTTTTTTTATAAAAAAAACCAAAACCCTCACAGCAAATTCAGAACTCATTTCCAATGACAGCTGGCACCTCCCTGCCAAAAGCACTGACGCTCTACTGCGGGATGTTCATGTTCTTTGCCATTTGCTCTCCCATGAGTACATTTGTTGTGGGAAGGACAGCAGCTTGACTGACTATGCGAGCAGCCAAAATATTTGAGAAGCTAAGCAATAACTCTGTTGTCATTTAAACAATTCCATCTCTGGGTTTGGACTCCACCGTCCGACTGTGAAACATGCAAGTGATGCAACCAAAAAGGAATATTAAGCCTCTCTTCCACCCTCTCAGCTCCCTTGTGAAACATTTAAAGGAAATTCAGATGACTTTCCAGCTCAAAAGAAAATGAGGCATGACTTATTCTATGTGGGCCCAATCTGTTACCCTCCAGACATGGGGATAACACCCACTGACATCACCAGAGGTTACTCATCCACAGGGTGGGAGCACAGGATACAAAGATATTCCATATGGACAGCACTTCTGGATGCCAGAGATTTTCCTAACATGTCTTGAAATCTCCAGTCTCTGAGATGCTTTGCCAAACCAGTTTCTTGGCCTCTCAGCTCACCTGCTCAGCTTTTTTACCCTTGTAGTCTGCTTTTTCAACACTTCCTTAGCTCAAGCTTTTAATGTGGGTTTTACATTCTTTGTAACTACTTAAAGAACCAGCAGTGATACAAACATCCAAATCACACTTCAGGTTGTTCCAAAAATAATAACCAAACAGACCTGCTTCTAAATCAAAGAAAAAAAGAGTAAAAAGAAAAAAAGGGGTGAAAACTTGGGTTGCTGCTTTTTAAGCAGCTGAACAGCCATCCCTGCAAAAACCATGCTGCTTGGTGTCAACAAAACGACTTTTCTGCTTATGTAACAATAGAGAGAACCTTAAAAAAAAAAGTGGATGAACTGAACTGGAAAAAGTATAGGACTCAGAAGGCCAGAGAAGGAGAAGGCTACTAAAGCAAGTAAAGTTTGACTGGAGATACACTTTCAAGGAAGTCAAATGAGGGGACGAAGGCATTACAAATGAACGAAAACTGACTACCTTCATGTTTAAAGAGGCTACAAATGCTTCCTTCTAAAAGCATGACTTAACTGTGGATCACAATTTTATTCTCTTTCTTTTGAAGAGGACTCCTGAGCATAACACTTGGAAGTTATCAGGATAGGCAAACCAGAAACACAGCATGTAAACAATACTTACAATTATTTAGAAGTATGCTTTGTACACAGTTGCTAGCTACTGCCAATTCCTCACCTTTTTTCTCTCCTAATTTCTCTTCTTGTAGTTCCTTTCCTCTCACAAGCAACTCTGCCACTTTCCCACAGACATTTCCACCGCTCCTCATCTGTTATTTGCTTTTTATCTCTGCTGCTCCCCTCTGCCAACCTTAAGTCTCTGATTTTAGATCCCTCTAATGCCTGTACTTCTGACATAAAAAGCAAGCCTGGAACTGCCTCCCATATCTATCAGTCATGGAAGGCATGCCCTACAAGCAGCAGCTTTCTCACTGTTTCTCCCTATGATAGATGCCTGACACTGGGATGTGACAGGTAGGACTCTGTGAGGGCTGATGCCAGCTCCTCCCTGCAAGGCCACGAACCTCCGTGTGAAGCTCTCACTCATGGCAGCAGATAAGGTTCAGTAAGAGCAGCACTTCTGTCACCAGCCAGGATCACAGGACAGCATGTAGTCACATGGATACCAAGAAGGCTGCCAGCAGACTGCTTTTGATCCATGAGGGTCCTGAGTCAAGGTGCCAGGCTCCCTCCTCTACTTTCCCAGGATGGTTAGCAGGGCCCACACAGAGGGACGGGGTCCATAAGGCAATCCTGCCCAACTGAGCACAGCAGCAGAGCTTGAAAGAAGCAAAGCCAAAGGCTGCGTAATGAATGCCACAGACTGAACTAAGCACATTAATCCCTTCCATGAGAAAGAGAGAGAGGTAAAACATTAGCACCTCAGGCCTCCACATAACAAAAACTGTCTCATTAGAAGCACTGTTTTAAATAGTTAACAAACCAAAGGAGAATAGGATCTAAATACCAGCGCACTTCAAAAATAAATATATCAGTATTACAGAGTAGAGGGCAAATGTGCAGTAACTGGAGGGCAAATGTTTATCACTTCAATAAGGTATAAATCCTGAACACTCACTGCTTATTAGAAAAGCAGTGCTTGATTCAGCACCTTTCCAAGTGAAAATCTTTCTTAAGAGTATACTGCAAGCAGAGACTGGAAAATAAAAAAGTAATTGAAATAAATGAACATGGGAAGAAACGGGCTATTTAACTCATGGAGTAAGCTTACTGAATCAGCCATGCTAGGGTTTTACAAGGCTTTCTGAAGTCAAGTTACCAGGATCTCTTAGGCACGGACACGGGAGCAAAGAGTCAAAGAACCTGAACATCACCAATGTCCACAGATGGGCTCTGGGACCAAGGTAGCATATCACCCATCTGCACATCACACCATCTGAAGCCAGAATTCATTGCAGTGCTTCTCCTTAGCTGAGCTCAGGGTCTTGGTAATGACAGCTGCTATAGAGAAACAAAATTAAGTCTTCTGTTCACCCTAACAGCACCTCTTTGCCCACTTAGCAGTAAACACAGCCAAATTTGAACAATGCAGAATTTGAGGATATGCTTCAAGCTTCAAGGGGAAGAGTAACCTGTTAGTGTTAGCCTGGGAAGTGAGGACACAAATCCCACAGCAACTTGTCAGCAATGTCACTAGCTTCAGTTGGCCAGCTGGCTGATGGCAACTATCAGTGGCCCCCAGCATAACTGTGCTCCCCTCCCACCGATCTGCAGAGCTGGAAGAGATCTCACACAAAGCAGGCAGGACAATTCCTGTGTTCACCCATCCTTCTTAGTCCATCTATTCCATTGTTTTGCTACCCTTATGCATGCAGTTTTTCTACTATAGTATTTAACACTTCGCTGCCACAGACTTGCTGCTTATTTTTTCACTAGAATCAGCAGGCCTGGATATAATAGGTCTGTTTATAACAGACCTTTCTATACTAGTGGACTGTTAGTATATACACTGAGCATAATGTCTTCAAACTTTAGAGGAGGAGATAAAACCCCATGAACTCATGTTTTCTTCATAGCTTACTTCCTCTAAATCATCTGTCAGTCCCACTGTTGCACTCCGGGTCTTTGATTAATTTCCATTTGTGTCACTATTCTGGATAAAGCTGAGCACAATACTACACTGGGATCTCAACAGCAAGGAGCAAACAATTTCCTATCTTACTATCCATAGTAAGTTTATTCAAGTTTATTCTCCCCTTCTTTTGTCTTGCTTTTACTGAAGTAAATCATCACAAAATCTTCAGTGTATTTTGTCATGTACCATTCAGACTCTTAGTGAAGGCTCTGGAAGATCAGGCCCAAGGCAGGCAAGTGAAGGATTTCACTTGAGGTATCAGCGATGGGACAGCAGAAAGAGGAGTGTTTCCTGTTTAGACACTCAGCAAAAAGCCTATCTTTCATGTAGCTGAGAAGAAAATATGAGCAAACATGCCAACATAATAGCACAGAACTTCTGGTACAGGGTGGGGGATGGCAGCAAGTCCAGAGAAAAATAGAAAGATGAGCAAAAAGCTCAAATGGAACTGAGAGGAGGAAATAGAACAAATGGAAGAAATTCCTGATAGTGACAGCAAGCATGGCCTGAAAAATATGTGCTACTCCTTCCAATGTACATCAGGTCATTCGCATATCCTTTTGTTATAAAGACATGTTACAAAGACATATAAAAGAAAAAAATTTAGTGATTATTTCAGCTATTCAGCTACTCACTGGCCATGAGAGACTCTCTCAGCCAAGATGCAAACTGGGGGACAACTCCTTCCAATTTTAAACCTGTGGAGAATAAATAATTACCTGCTCAAATCAACCGATACACACTGATCTACAGCCACAAATGAACTGTCAGTTTAGAATGCATGAGCCCAAACTGCACCTGGAATTCGGAAATGAAAAGTCAAAGAAAACAACCCTACACCATCATTGTATATCTCACTGAAAACATGTACTTGACTTTGAACAACTTTCCAAAGGGCTAAGAATTTGGTGAGCCAGCAGAAAAGAAACGCATACAAAATTATCTCCCAAGAAAGGGCAAACAGAGAATGAAAATAAGTAAGCAAGAAACACAGAAGGTGTGGTGTGTGGTGAGAGAAGAATTTAAAAATACACAAGAGAAACAGATTGCCCCAACCTGAAGAAAAAAAACCATAGCATTTCACTTTACCACAAACCAAAATAATCTACCTTCATCAGATGAACAGATCTATCACGTTTGTACTGTATAAAAATAAGGTTTTTTTTTTTTCTCTTTTCTCTCTTGATTTTGTTCCCCTTGCTCTATCCGTACCTTTCCAACTTGTTCGTTCATCATAATATGCTTGGAAAATAGCATGGAAAATAAATTGCATCAAGAAATCTGCTTAGTGACACCTCAAAACTTCAGATTTTGGCAGTAAGGAAAATGAATACTATTACTCAGCAAGTCTCAGACAAAAATAAACAAATTTACAGAAATAGCTGTTTTTACAGAAAGCGTCTACCATCTTCAGAATTTCTTGAACTATTGTCAAAAGCTAAATCCAAACATTCCTGGCTACAAACAAGGATGAAAGAGAAAGTGATAACGGTTGAATTTCTGGGGAAGTTGAGTGAGGGGCAGCCTGTTAAATAAAAACATGAGGTTTTCTAAGGAGGAAAAGAAAATACAGTTTACAGCAAAAAAGAAATACATGCATAAAAAGCAAACAGTGCTGGTAAAAGCCTTCCAAAGTTTCATTAGTTTCAAAATACAGCTAGCTATAGACTTCTCATCAGCTCTTTGCCTCAGGTCATTCCCAATTCCTCCTCCTAAATTCTAGAACTACAGTACATATATTTAAACAATGAGGACATGTAATGGTTTGAACAGTTTATCACAAGGCGTCAGATTTTCCAGCACTAAATGTGCTTAAGATCATGACCAGACTGTTTAAGTAGAAATACCGCTTCCTCTTTTTGACCCAAGAAGTTAGCAAAAAAACTCAGGGTCAAAATGTCACTTTGTTCTGAAAAAGAAGTTGATACAGAGGATGCACATCTCTTACATGATCTTTCTATTTACAGTGAGCGTACACAAAAACCTATTTCCCTGAACACAGTAGGAGATAGCTTATTCACTCACAGTGCTCAACTTCCATCTCGTTAACAATGAACTCAGAAATCTCTCTTTGTATGTTCCCATCCATCCCTCAGGGTTTCACGTAATGTTTACTTTGCTTGACTTTTTGTTTCTTTTCTGTTCAGTGCTCTGGAGTTATAATTGCTTCTTTTTCATGAGGAGACACAAAAATAAGCACATAAGCATTTGCGCAAGCAATGACATATGCTTGTTTTGTTTGGAAGCCGTTAAATTTTCAACAGTTTTGCTCAATAAAGAAGATTCATTGTTCATTATACCCATGAGTAAGAAAAAAAGGACAGAAGCACACCTACTGCTTTCAAAAAAAAGATTTAAGCTGGCCCATAATAATATGTCTGCATCCCACCATAAGTTATTGAGATTGATAGAGCAATTAAGTCAAATTCCAGAGCCATAATAGTCCCCAGCCTTAATAGCGATGAATGTCTATCAGCAGTAGATGAAAGACACCCTCAGGACAGATATTAACTGTCTTTTAAAATCCCATTTATATCTGTGATTTTCAGGAAAGATGACTTGTTAGGGTGAATTAACTGGCGGACAAGTGAAAATAAAAGAGCAAAAAGTTAACAATTCTGAGGATCTGTATTTCTGAAGGCTGACATAAATGCTAGTTGGAGTTAGCTGCTGTATTGGGCAGAGATGAAGCAGGCCTCCTGGACTTTGAGAAATTATCAACTGCCACAAAACAGTTGGGCTAAAATGTACTAAGAGAAACAGTGGTTCAGTCTCAACAGAGACAAAACGCTGTAAAAGCAGGGAAGGCAGACTTAAAAACAGATGCTCTGGATTTGTAAGAGATGATAAAAACACAAAACAGCTGTTTAAAGATGAGCTAGTTTTTGACAATACTTGTAGGAAGACCTTTCAAACTGCTTTCAACATCCTCAGCCTCTGTTGTCAAGCCATATCACAGAAAGCTGAGAAGCCTTGCATTCAATGTAAAAAGGCAATCTATAAGTATGTGAGAGATCTTTCTAGAAGGAAAACCGAGAATGAAATGGGGGGGGGGGGGAGGAATAAAATATAGGGCTACACTTTTGGCCAAAGTTGGGCCAAAGAAACATCTTGCAATACAAAGTTCCCATAAGGAGATAAAGGAAACTCTTAATCTACAGAATAGAAAGGCTTTTGCTGTAGGTGATTTATTTTGGATCATCAGAACTGGCTATGAAAAGCCACTTTCATAAGATATCCTCTTCATTGCTTCTGTCTTTCTGATACCGGTTGTCAGTTCCTAATAATTTTGAAAAGGATGAAACATACAATGGATGCAACAGGAGTTATGCACCATGGATAAGAAGACAGAGACAGCACCACAGACAACTTGGAGGGACAGTGGCTAAAGCTGAAGGCAAAGATGATCAGATGACCATCACTGAAAGCCAAAAGACATTTCTTACAATTCCACCTACTTTCCAAGTGTACTTATCTAAGTAAAGGACTAAGGACTCTACGACTAAAGCACAGAGACAATACCAAATGGGCACCCAGAAGGGGTTTGGACATTCAGCTTTCACTTAATTCTTTTCAAGATACAAAGACCCCTGACAAATAGACAATAAGCAGCTAGTTCAGCAAAGAGCTTTTCAGTATGCAGTGAGGAAAAATCAGATTTTAACTAAGTTTTGATGTTATAGTGATACAGGGATTTTATGCAACTTCCACACCAAAAAAGCAGCTAATGCTGGTGGTTACAGGTGTTCTCACCCTCCAGGATCAGCAAATCATGGGGGAAAACATCAGAGGAACTTTCAATTCCTGTGAGTAAGAAGTTGTGTTTTCAGGAAATCAAATGGACTAACGAAAATGCTCAGCTTCCACATACCTTTGCCTGAAGTAGCTCACAGGGTAAAATCCCTATGCAGTGTTCGCTTAAGATACTTTCCTTGTTTTAGCAAGCAGCTCTACTTATCTTAAATTCTGGAAATCAACTTGAGGAAACAGACCTAAAAAAAAATCCTATCCTGAACCACAACACCCTACACAGAATAGATTTGCTACAACTCCCACAGTGATGCAGTTATTTCTATGCTATTTCTGTTCGGTACAGTTTTCATAACAAAACCACGCTAGTGCATTATTTAGTGATTGCAGATATATTCTGCAGAGGACTTGACTGAAAACACAGTAAAAGACACTGCATTATGTGCATATCAACCTGATATGTGTTGGATGCCATTGGAGTGAATCCTGAGAGCAGGCTTCACATAATATAATTAGCACCTGAGACGGTAGAAGAGCATACACATCTCCAGAGAGAATTTTGTTCAAAGGCACATAAAAGTGTCCCACAAATATGGGTTAAGGGGACACACGAGGATCATTTATGGATTGAAAAACCTAAAAACCGACCCAGACACATTTTGCACTGCTCTCCAGGGAGCAGATTAAGAAAAACCTCAAAGTTTTATCACATATATCCAAAATATAATCCAGCTCTCCAAAGAATTCATGCTACTGATGCAGGGAAAAAAATCTCCAAAGCAAGGATGGGGTAGGCTTCTTTAACAGCTGGAATGATCTGAGAGAACATTCTAAACCTTCTGGCGGCATATCACCTAACTGTGTATTCTATGCATCTAAACAGCACTTTCACTGGACAAGAGTTTTCTTTCATACCCACTGTTTCTTTTTTCTGGAGTAGTTATCACTGATGCATAGGTTCAGCAATACTGTAACTATTCTCCATTATCTCAAAACTTTGGAAAATGTTATCAAAATAAGAGGGCTATGACAAAAACAAAGGTATGCACGCTGAAACTGTGATTCATATTTAGTTTTGTTCAATTGCAGACTGGCAGAAAAGGAGCATTTGTTGTTACATGCTACATCTTGATATAGGTGTCTTAAATATGAGGGTGTTATATCTTTTGTTCAAACTTCGGCTAGAAATGGAGAAGATTTGCAAGAGACTGTTTATCCTGGGCATTCAGGAGCAGACGAAATCCTGTGATTCTACATTGTGGAAATAACTGAGAGCCAACATGAGAAGAAGGGATATCAGAAGAACACAGACTGTGGACGTGGGAAGTCATCACCTGGGCTATCACACATGGCTAATGTCTGGGGGGCGTCTTCACCAGACTACATATGGATGTCAGATACAGCCAGCCACAAGTAGACCTGCCACCACCTGGTTGCAGCCATTGCCATCTCCAAGCACAGCCCCACAGGAGTGTGCAATACTATTGGGCATCTTGGACCTCGCCTAAGGGTTTATAAACAAACTGGCAAATTGTGACTGGGCTGGGAAGATGCAAGTTCTGTTCCACAGCAGTGCTGCGAATTCAGCTCTTCTGCTTTGCAGTCCTGCATCTCAGTTCAAATCTGCCTTTGCAGGACTCAGGGCTTTACACAAGCTCAGGCTTCTGTCAAAGTCTTCACCGTCACTGTCGCTTAACAAGGCTGTTTACGTCCGGCTGAAATTCTGTACTGTGCTAATGGTGATCATTAACAGGACTGAGGATAGCTCTTGTTTGCTGTGACCCCTGGCAGTACTGCCAGACTTTTCTTCTCGCTGCTTTATTGCTGTTCTGCTGAACACACATGGCTGCTGTTAAATCCCAGCCAGCTGCTAACAACTGCTAGGTTTTCTCAGTTCATTAGGAGGCCACAAATAGTTTTAAATCATGAAGCTAATTAAGCAGAAATAAGACTGCCAAATGGCCTAGGCTTCAAACAAAATCCACATCCAGAAATTGCTGACCTGGTAAAAGCCTGCAGGAAAGAGTTCAGCGCTGTTTGTGAGCTCTGCCTCGACTCTGCAGCTTTCTCTGCAAACACGTTTGGGCACCACTGCTGTCAGCCTTGGTGCTAGAAAGCACGGGCCAGGGCAGTGCAAGGTGGCATTGCAGCTTATAGGCCTTGCATGAGGGGTGCTCCCATTATGAACGCTTTTCCAGATGCACATCTCTCATCAACCCTGGGAGAGGGGACCCGAGACAGCTTTGCAGAACCCCGTAGTGGAAGTAAGGTGCAGATCAGCATGTGCCTGTACCAGTGGGTGCACAAGGCAGCCTGGATGCTTTGCACTATTCACCCTGCATCTGACACACCTCTCACAGTTTTGTTACTGCTGTGTTTTTGGTGTTTTTCCACATCCCCAAAAGCTCTTTGCCCCATTATCCACATGTTATGGCCAAGCTTGGGAGCACATTTTCCAATAGGAATGAAGACTGAAGAGCTCTTTCCCCTTCCACCATACTTCTCTGGGAAACAAACACAACTCACTCTTTCCCAGGTGATAAAATACAACTGATTGAATTTGTATCCACTAAATGCCACACTCCAAAATACTCAATATTAATAATAACATATAAAATGTTCTATACACTAGACATCACTTCAGAAAAAAAGCCTATTACTGTCTCATTCATTTTACAGTTTGAAGCACTGAGCATCATGCAGGAAAGAAAAAGATTGAATTTTTTAAGGAACAAAAGCTTTTAAGGACTCAGATCTAAGAGTTCCCAAACAGCGAATGGACATTTCTTATCTCTCATTCTGGTTCTTACAGATGATATTTAAAAAGCACTATGAGAAATATATGGAATGAGAAACATTTGGGAATTTTCAAGTCTCAACTGGACTACACTAAGAAAAAATATATATATATTTTTAAAAAACGAAGTATTTACAATTCTATGAGAAAAGAAATACTACACCACCAATATTTTAAGACAAGCAAGAGGCTGTAGAATGTAAAATATTACAAGCAGATTCTTGCTAAAGTCAATCAGAGTCAAACAAAGAAACATCATTAGAAAACCTATGCTGGGATTCTCCTGCTTCCCAAAAGGTCCAAATGCATTTATAATTTAGCTCTCCCTCTAACCACTGCTTTGCACACACGCAAAGATTGTTTCTGGTCATCTGTTGAGCTGCATGTAAGATTAGATTCCAGGGACAGGATTTGTCATTAGAGGCTGTTAAATAAAGATTCTTCTATACTCTCAGAAAAAAGGAGAAAGACTAAGTGTCATGCATCTTACAGCAACCAGAATCTGAGACAAAGAAGGTCAGAGAAGTAAATCTGGATCCCTTACGAGACTGAATGAAATTTGCACTCCTAGAGAAATATACTGGAAGTTCTATTTATCAAAAACTCTCACTAAATACAAATCTCAGCAAATCTGTTCCCAGTTTGGTTAAACAAGCTGCTCCACTAGCCAGAAGCCAGAATAGGAAGCAGCTTATTCTGGACCTGGAAACACTCACAGTTCTGAACTGCAGAAGTGTTCGAAGTGGAAGCTTGGAATAATGGGACAGAGAAGCTTCCAGCTTTATCCCGAGATAAGCAAAATGCAATTTTGGTTAAAGGGAGTCATGAGATGTTCTAATTCAAGGTTGCATCATTTCTGTGGAAAACAGATGCTTGAAATTTAGACACTTGTTTGGTTATTGGATAGATGTAAGCCAAAATAATGATGCTCACATGGAAAGTAGGATGCTCCAAGATGTTTTTCTGCTGGAGTCACTGCTTTGTGGGAGCACAGCCACAGTTCTCTCTCAACAGGACAATTCATGGCCTTACCCAGCACTGCTCCAGTAAGCTGCTCTTTCAATTTAATGCTAAGTAAATAAAATAAATACAGATTCGTAGAGCTCTGATGAGGTCACCTCCTTGCCACCCCTTCTCCCCATCTCAGCACAATCTGTAAGACAGAGACATGGAGCTTTGTTGCCTTGGTATGGGTGGAGAGAAAAGAGGCAAGCCTGGCTTTTAATTTTGTTTTTGCTTTTGTTTTTTTTCTTCCCCCTCACTGTAATGGTTGCAACAGTAGTCATGCTGCTCTACAGACTGGCCTTCCTAGGAGAAGGTTTTAAAAACGAAACACAGGCATTTCACAGATGCACATTTGTCATATCTGGCACAGACAATGGAGATGTAGAGATGGATGGGTATTTCATAAAAATATTTACGACATTCGTTTGGAACAACACAATTAATTCCTGCTGGTTTCATTCACTCACAAGCACTCTGAATGTCACAGCAGAACAGGCTGATAGAATCTTTGCGCTGTCAGGCCTCATTTTCCTCTGGGTACACTGTGCACAGATCTAGAGTAGGGTTACAGTGCTGGTGTATTGCTTGAACCAACCTAATTCTCTCTCGTGGATTTCCATCTTCCTCCTTTTACACTAAGGCAAAACTAATGATTCTTCAGCTTGCCAATCCACACTCATTTGGAATAAGGTTTATTTATTCTGGCTTCAGCTGTATGGTCTTCTTTTCATAGCTTCATAGTACTCCCAGAGAGAGGAGGTTTACAGTCCATTTTAATGGAGATTTTAGAGGTTTTGCAGTCTCAGAAAAGAGAATCATACACACATACAAAAGGTAAGCTGAGCTGCTGGGTGCTAGAGAGGACATTTCTTTTGTGTGACTGCCAGAGAATGCAACTGAGATGAAAAATACCCCAATTCCCCAAGTTTTCTCAAAGTAATCTGTCATATCTAACTGAAGTCTGCTGGCCACTTTTCAAGAAAATGAAACACACAAATGTTGTTACATACATTAGTTGATTATGCATTAGTATGTAGACATCTTCCCCTGGCAAGTTCTCCTCCGTTTTAATACATTTATGTCAGAAATGTATTTGTATAACTCTAACTCTCACCCTATTCCTTTCCCAGTAAAACGTTAACTGTTACAGAAACTTTCTTTCTGAGTAACTGCGTTACTAAAAAAATTAACTTGAATGTCTGTTGGAGGCCAGGAACAAAAGCCTACAGAGGAGGAACAAGTATAACGTAATCTTGATAAAATATTGAAATCAGGAGAAAGATAAAGAAGAGAAAGGGAAGATAAATTATGATGGAGTGAAGGACACACACAGCTGAATAACTGGATTATTTCATTAAAGCCTTCAGAGACTGCACACAAGTGCCACAAACGTGAATAATCTAGGAAAATTTAATAATTCTGTATACAAAGATGCAACAGATTGAAGTAAAACAAAAAGGCAAAAGTAGTAAATGGTACCTAAGAAAGAAAAAAATAAAAGGAGGAGAGAAGCAAAATAGGGCAGAAACTTGCTCAAAGGTTGGAAAGAGATGAAAATCTGATTTGCTAAATGAACATCATAGATGTTAAGAGGTGAAATTTCTACTCAGAAGAATAAGGCAGGAGGACTAAGTAGCTGACAGATGCATCTCAAACTCAAGATCTGAAGGTAGCGTCTTCCCAGTTGCCTTCCCAGATACCTTCCACACACCCAGTACCCAAGGCTGATCATGTCAATGAAGTTTTGGGGAAATGTTAAGCTGATTTTCTAAGTATTCCAGAAGACAATAGAAGCTACTGTGGAAGAGGTATTCCAGATCTGTTTCCAACTCTCAGGAAACACTGAGACTCTTAAAGCTTTGAAGGAAGTTGGTATAAGTATCCAAAAACAGCACAACTCTCTTCTCCAAAGAAAAGGAGAAAAAAAAAAAAAAACAACAATGACAGAAAAAGACAATGGATTCAAAAGCTCATTCATTTCAGGTTCCATTGCAGAAGCTATAGCTTAGAATAATGTTGATAAACAGACTTAAATTTTTAAGCTTTTAGTCATTTCCCCCTTTTCTACTTAGCTGTTTTTTGAAACAGAAACAAGAATCAGATTTCCAGACACACACACTTTGAAATCTACCAGCACTTAAACATTCATTCTAAAATTATGTCTTAACTGTTGCATGATGGCCTTTATGTTGGGGTCACTACTCACACTGTTGGCAGACCCCAGTGCTAGTTTTTCAGTTGCCAAATACATTTTCCCCTCATCTCATCTGTTCTGTGCCTCTATCCAGGTGCAATGCTCACCTCGACCTAGAGCTGACTTCTCTAACAACTCCCCTGCTGCCATTCATTTTCTCTTTCTTCTCCCTTTGGCAGGTTCAAGTGCTTTTTCTCTTCCTTTCCAATCCTTTTAGCTGCCTCTCCTCAGAGGTGCAGTGGGATTCAATTCAAGCCCACCAGCTGTAAGGATAAAAGTTCCTGTGCTGACAGTCTTTATATGGCCTTGGAAGTTTAAGTTGAGAATTTGCTAAATGGCTCCCATCCTGTATATCCCTCCCTGATAAAAACTGATAAGAAAAGGGTATAAGTCTTCCATCCCAAAACTGGATCAGCAGTAAACATATACGATTTTGCTGTTCCAGCATAGTCTCCATTTTTGCAGGAGAAAGTACCAGAGTCCAAAGCGCTAAGCCAAATCATAACTTCCATAAAGCTATGGGTACCACAGGGAAAAACAGCATAACAGTTCCTAAAATCGTCCAGTTGCTGTGAAGAACAGAGCACAAGGGACACACTGTAGAGAAAAATAAAAAGTGAATAGACTAAAGAGGGAAAACAAACAGTAAAATCAAGGAAGCAAAACACAATCTCAGAGCAGCAGCTCGTCCAGTTTTTGTTTACTGTTTCATGGAAAACTTCTCTAGAACAGAAAGTTATCCCCCAAAAAACAACATAAATCCTCTCCAGAACCTTCAAATCCCAGACCTCAAACAGGTGTCCAAAGAAGCACGTAAACCCCTGTGAAAAGGTGAGAGAGAAGTGAGAATAGATCACTTCTGTTGTTTTGCTTTTAATTATTTTTGTAAAGCTTGCATTTCGCCTGTGTGAGAGAGATGTGCTTCCCTGGAATCTTCTAGTGTCTATCTGGCCAATGCAGTTCACTGTCCAGTCTGGGACCCTTTTACAGATGGAAATAAAAATGATGGGAAACAGCATAAACATTCTGAGAAGGGACAATGTGGAAAACTTTGTTTTCTGCAGGAGTTAGACACAGCATACTATGCCCAGTTCTCTGAGAGCCTGCAGTACACACTCCATCTCCAGGAACTTCATACAGATTAGACATTGCTCCATATGAATGCTTTCCACACAGTTACTGTAATGGCAGCAATTTACAACTTGCACTACATATCATTGACAAAATGAAAAGGGAAGCAGAGAAGGACTGAAACGAGTTTCAAGTTTAGCGTTCAAGCTATTTGGTATTCATATAGAAGCTTAAAATCACTCTTATTTGTACTTGATGTCTTTGTTTCATTTCTTACAGTGCTTGACATAAAAATTTATTATATTTTTGGAGCAAGAAGAACCTATCACGTCTGATTTGAGGCCCATGAATTCCCATAAATAGTAGGCATCACAACCAGGCAAATACAGATTAAACCTAATGCATATTGTAGAAGTGAAAAATAGCTGATATAGGTTTCTCTCCCAATGGTCTGCATTTACTCCCCATAGAAAGAAAACAATTCACCTAGAAACAGATGCATCAGCTGAAAGAAAAAAAAAAACAAACCACCGAAACTATATGAGAAATAGCTCTTACATGAGCAAAGCAATGTAACCCCAAAACACCTTCCCCAAATTTTCTCATAAAAAAAATTAATAGGTCAAACAGAGGGATACTGAAGAAGAGGAATGTGACAACTGAGGGAGATCAAGGAAGAGGAATGTGACAGCCAACAAATAGGCTTATGGGCTCTAAAACATTCCCATCAATAACTGTCAGAGAGCACTGAGCTAAAAATTATCACTCCAGAAATTACAAAGAGCACTGTGGGAATGCAGCTAATAAACTGTTGAGGCCAAGATTGAGAATGGTTGCAGAGGATGCACATTAAGCCTAGCTTAAGATACCAGGGATCCCTACACCAGAGCCAAAAACATAAATCTAATGACATGCTCAGTTTATATGAAGACATACGACCCAAAAATATAGCTAGCAAGGAATTCTGCCAAGATTTTCTCTGTTTATGCTGGTAACAGAAATTGTTACTAGTTTCAAAACGTTGCACTTGCTGAACTGAGATTTATTTAAACTGTTCTCACAAGACTTCCTGTAGGTGAACATAGAACTTACTGCTTACAATAGTTGGAGAATTTGCATGTGTATCTACAGATAAACATGCAAAGCACTCTCAAAAGCTCAGTATTCCAGGAAAGTTGATTTCTTGAGTAGGTCCAAAGGGCAACTGACTCTGATAATGGTTACGTAGAGAACTCTGCAAACCTGAAAACGGTGACAAATTGTCCACTGTCATACATCTACTTTGGCCAGCAAAAATGCAATGATAGAGCATAACAGGATGAACTGCCAAGACGACCAACGTTTTTCCCTCAACATGTCTCTGCTCAAGTGTATTATTTGTCTTTGTAATGGGAAAAATATTATATTGTAATGACAATTTAAATAATGATAGTAAGAACTTACAATGTTAGCCCCAGTAAAATAATCTCCCAGTAAAAGAAAAAAAAAAAAGAAAAAAAAAAAGAAAAAAAAAGGAGATAAGTGTCCTTAGCTTAAGACTATTCCTAACTCATCACTGTGAACTTCGTCAGATTTAATCAATCAGAGCTGGCAATGAATTTTATACACTCAGGGCAAGACAGCAGCCTCCTTGCCTGCAGGAAATCTGCTAGAGACCTAAACCTTCTCAGGTATCAGGAACTCAGAAAGCAATCCCCACGGCTTCCAGTGAGACCTGCCGGAACAGTGGAGCAAGTTTCCAGCAACTGAGCACTGCTGTGAAAGAAACTCAAGGGATGGTGCAATTTAAAGTTGTAATTCACATCTGCAACATGTGTCACGGCCTAAAACGTGGCAGAAAGGTAGATCACCGCATATCTCCTTTGTTGTCAGGGAGAAATGGCTTCCACAGAGTCCAAGGAAGGCAATTTAGATCACTGCCTGGACTGCAGCTACCTCAGAAAGCAAGCAGCCAGAAAAATGAAGGAAAGAAAAAGAAGGTGGGAAAAGAAACAAAAACCACTGAAGAGAGCAAGGGGGAAGTTAAGACTTCGAATCACAGCTGCATAGCTGTAAATAGACTTCAGTGGATGCTGTCCTCTTCCAGTCTCACCTCTGTCCTCAGTTTCTTATTCCTCACTAAGGAACACCTCAAGTTGATTGTGCTGTCATTGAGCAGCCATTGATTGTTGGTCATACTTAGATAACCTCAGTTGGACTCTGGTTCACTTCCACAAAGCCCTGAATTGCAAAAGCTCAGCAAATGTACAGATGAGCCATTCCATTAATACAAGCCGGAACTTCTCAAGAGCAACAAAGACAGCCAAAGGCAAGAACTACCACAATTACCTCAGGGTATGCCACTCAAAACACTGATACATGGCCTTTAGGTAAAGGCTGGTGTGCTTGTTGTAGGGTAACTTTAAAACTGCTTTTGTATCTGACTGAGACTAATGTTAGCCTACAATGCACTGAGCTGAATCCAACCTAACAGTCAGCAAATAGAACAACATGCCTTTTCAGAACAAGCTATTCTGCAGCGGTGAACCACTTGTGTAACTAGCTTGGCCAAGGCAAGGTTTCCCCTCCTAAAATTGTTATGATTAAAGCCCTGTAAAATCTCATTCTAGTCATTGATCTTACCTTTGTGCCCCTCTACTCAGGAAGACACTGCTCAGGTAACGCAACAATCTTAAAACATGAATCTCCAGGTTTCAGGCTCTATTATAGGATAAAATTCACCTTGTGTCAGTTCAGACCCACATAAAACAGAGATAAAACAGATCATGATGGAAAACGTGCCAGTATCTATGCAGGAGATGGAAGAATAGACTCTATGATTAATTCAAAATTTATTCTTGCAAGGTGGAGCAGATAACACTGCTCTGTGCAAGTAACAGCTTTGCTTTCCTACATTTTGACTAATTACTGTAAAGATTCTACTTAAATTCACATTCCTGACATACTGCTTTCATCAGCTCTTGCTATTTTTCCCCTGAATATGTTTTCTTTCAGGATCACCGACCATTATGTGAAAGTTGTGCCTTTCTGCTGCATTTCACAGGTGTGTTTCTAAAACTGGAAAGGCAAAGAAAAGATAGAATTACCAAACTAAATAAAGAGCTAAAAACTGTTAAAAGGATATTCAGCAATGCCTTTTGCGTTGTCCAAAGGAGAGATTCATTATTTCTAGGTAAGCCAAAGCAAATTTTCTCCTAACTTGAGGGTGGCTGAATTTTAGCAACATCTGAAAAACAGTAGTAAGCTAAGAACAGTGAACATATATGCCAATTTCTGCTCACAACATTATTCTTTTTTGCTTTAAATATTACTTTTTTTTTTTCCTGGACACAATTAATCTCCCACAGCATAAACCTTGATTTCTTTCTCCAGCCTTCCCTCTTTTATTAGCATTCCCCACTGCATATGAATCAGATTTAAGACTTGTCTTCAAACCCAATGCTCTTTCCAAATCCCTTTTGGCCTATTTTCTTGGTTGTGCTTTGTTTTGACAACATTTTCTGCACCAATATTTTCTGGCTTCTTCTACACCATCTAACATACAAAGAAAGCTCTTCCCAAACCCAGTCCACTGCTTTACACTGCATTCCTGTTCATCTTAAATAATGCATACCCCCAAGGATAAAAAACAAGAACAGTCAGATCAGTCGTATGGTCCTATCCAGCCTCTTCAAGTCAGGAAACACCTAATGCAACACCATTCCTGTTGTGCTGTGTTTAATACTTCACTTCTTTATAAGATATTGGCTGAGACTGAAAAATGAATCTTGAAGCATAAGCATTAGCTCCCCGAGCTTAGAAATGCAGCATTGCAATAGGACAGCATGGTGCTATACATGTTCCAGAAGCTTTAGCACAGAGTTGAATAAGGGAGTACTTGGTAGCCCTAAGAGCCAACATGGATTTTATTTAATAAACATCATTTCTCTCTCTGGGACATAACAACTTCAATTGTTTCCAATATGACAGGGTATCTTCTATGTCAGGCCCTTGCAACAACAGGGAAGATCAGAAAACTAGAAGACATGAGCACAGTTAAGCTAGAAAAAGAAGAGCACTGATTACATCAGCAGTAGGCTAAACAGGGATCTTACCAATGTCATCACTAACACCCATTGATCAGCATGATAGACAAACAAACATGGTGACATTCAAACCCACTCACAGCTAGCTCCCCTATATCCTCCATTAAATTGGCTGAAACTTCAGTGACTCTAAGACCAATCTTGTTCTGAGAAGCAGCTATCGTACAAATTCAGCACCCACACTAACACATCTGCCTTATGCTTGGAAACAGCTCTGGCTAGAAAACATACAGCACCTTCCACATGACAGGGGAAGGAGACTTTACAGGCTTTGCAGGATTCTCACCAGCTCCATACTGATCTAGCTAGTGTAGTTTGTATGGGTTGACAAGAAACAGGAAAACACGGTGGCTCAGTTGCTCCAGATGGAATCAGTACAGATCCTGCCAAGTTTATAAGCTCAAATTCTGGCAGATCACAACACATTCAATTTACAACCAGTGCCTTTGTACCTCTTCCTTGATTCTCTGGTTCCCTCATCATGTTAGGCCTTTCAGCTCAGCAGATCAAAACACCCAGTATACCAACTAGCAAGTCCTTCCGTTAGAGCATAAAGGTTCAGAGAAAGAGACAAGTTCTGCAGGGTTCAGCTCGAGGCTGGTGCAGCCATATGTGAATACTACTAACAAGCTTGGCTGATTCAAACAGGGCTCTGTGCAAAGGCAATGGAATCTCTTTGTTCCCAGCTACCCAGTTCTCTGGAAGACTCAGGCGTAAAAGCACAATATAAGATCAGAACCTGCATATTCAGCAGAGAACAGAAGCAGAAATCTGCTGCCCATTGGTTACTAAGTCTGCCCAGACCAAAATGGCTTCTTCTGTACTGTGCTCTACTGTGCATCCTGTACCACCTCCCCATGTCGGTCATGGGAATACTGGCTAATGGAGAACATATCCTTTCACAGAGCTCAGAAGAGAACACACAGAGAGGTCTGCCTCCTCTCTGAAAGGCAGATAAACTTTGGGGTGGAGGCCCTGCTAGGCTTGTCTGCCAGTAAGGACAGCAGCTGTGTCTGCCCTCTTCTGCTTTCAAAACAAACACAGCTACGCAAGGGGGTGATGTGTATGTAGGGCTTACCCTATGATATGGGCAGGACGGCCTCTGTAGACACAAGACAGCGGAGGGTTTAGGGACAAGGGATATGCAGAGACCTACAGAGCTGCTTAGTGGAGAGATGGTTCAGCAACACATCAGGAAGCATCTAAAACTTCTGCAGTAGAGCTGGTGCAGCTGTAGGCATGGAGGGTCTATTGTGAGTAACAGATCACAACGCTCATGCACAGGAGTGCAGAACTGCTGCCTGTGTAATTAGAAATAGAAGGCTGCTAAAAAGGCAGGTGCAGCAGCAGGAAGCTTTAGTTCTATTGAGGGATAAGACATGCAATTACACAGCCTGCTCCAGCAGAGGCGTGGAGTCTCCGTATCCAGCTGTCCTTGCCTCTAATGCAAAGTCAGAGTCATGAAGACACCCATCCCTCCCTCCACCTCTCTTCTGAGTACATAACAAAAAAGTAACTTGCTAAGTGGGGTATGAAAGACACTCTTATTCTGCTAACTGCTGCTGGCAACAGATTAAGTCGTACACTTTATGCAGTGTTGCTAGGGTCACAGCATAACAGACTGTGCTTTACCATCAAACTGCTGGTACTTCTTTAGGATGAGAAAATATGCCTAGATGGAAGGTATCCTCACCAGAACTGTGCTACCCTTTCTACAGACACTAACTCTAAACTTCATCTGGAAAGAAACTCACTGGTACAAGCTGGGTAGAAAACTACAAAGCAAAGGGCCATTTTGGTGCAATTGCCTTGGCAGAGCAGCACAAATCTGATTGCAGTGTCAGTTATGGCTCTTTTTCTCCCCTAGATATGAGCAGGAACATGAGTGAGGTGTTCATGGCATCAGCCCTGGAGAAAGAAGGTTCTCGCTACAGAAGAACTTAAAATTACAGCACAAAAAGTAAAAACTGCAACAGAAATAGAATACAAGAGATTCATCTATTAAAGGGAAACCAAATAAAACTTGTGGTTTTTAGGCGAGGAAAAAACAGACTTCTAATTTTAAACAAAGATTTTGCTTTGAATTACCCTAGCATGTAGCTAGGGGAAGAAAATTCTTTCTAAATTGAGACACTACATTTGGAATAAAGTTTTGGGACATCTGTGGATCATTTTTGGATCTCTGTAAGAACAGAAGCGTACTACCAGAGGAACAGGATCACTCTTTTTATTATGGAAATTTGAAAAAAGTTATCTCAGTCCACACAGAGTGGATCAAGTAACAGTGAGAGCAGTAGATAAACTGGACTTTGTTCTCTTCCTTGGTATCGACTATATTTATTAGCTGTTTTGTGACCTGGTTTCTGACTTACGTCCAAGGAGAGTTTTTCCTCATTTCTTATTTCTTAACCTTCTTACATCCAGCACTTTCCAGCCATCTTGTTTCCTACCAGAAAATGAAAACTAATACATGCATTTGCTGCCTACAGTTATTATTCACGTTTGCTAAGCTGCTACTCATATAGCCATTTCTCTTTAAACTATCCTGTAACATTACCTTTACCTTGTATTAGATAATGTACTTGGGCTGCCTGGAAGTTACATACTCCTCAATTCTCTGGCCATTGTAGCAGCACAAGGCAGAGCAGTCTGGGAATTAAACCAAACAGTAGCAGCTGCACATGTCCTCACTGCCCTGTTTATCAAGCAAAGACACTTCTCCTTACATAACAGATAAATGTGCTTTTAAACACAGCTCTCCCTCTACTTCTGGTCAGACAAAGGAGTCTTCAGATACTGTTGCGGTTCCCACAATGTGCTTGTAAGACCTCTCCAGAGTGCACTTGTTTGCACTTCACTACTCTCACATAAACCAACACCATCGCTTTTCTTCCTTCCAATGGCAGCAAAGCCAGGAAACCAAATATCCACACTTTTTATGTGTAAACACAAGAATCCTCAGAAACTGAAACAAGGATATCACTGGGATAATAATTTCATTCTGTAAATATAGAGTGGCATTTTTCTCCAAAGAAAAACATTTTTTGAGTCCAGACAGTAGCAGCTGTCTGAACTCCGAATAATTCCCTGTTTCACTGCTGCCATCACGGCTGTACTTGTCCTCTGTCACCCCTGAGTTGTAGAGAAGAGCAGCACTGAAGCTGTCACAGAAGCATCTGATTTAGTCAAAAGCTGCTACCATCCCAAACGTTTCTCAGTTAAGGCATTCATACACACATTTTTCAGTGTTTCCAGATGGCAAAAACTACAAAAAACTCTGCTTCTCCTTTTGGCTTTTCTTATTTATTTCTTTCCTGAGCCAGTAAGCCGTTGCAGTTAATTTCTTCTATGCGCAGTAATAACAGAACATCAGTGCATCAGCTGCTTCTCACCATCTGCTGTGAAGAGAGTAATGGGCCACAGCTCCAGGAGTCAGTATGGCTTGAACGAGTTAAAATGCCCAGCAATAGCCACTATCTTTGGCTGCCTTCCTATCTTTCTCTGGTCACTGGATCTCTGAACATCCTTTGCATTGCTAAGCAGATGAACTGAGATATACAGATCTGTTTGCCTCTCCACGCTGCTGGGCAAATCTAGACCAGGAGTTCCCTCAAGTGACAAATGCAGAGGAATAGCAGAATTCTGAAGAGATCACTGCTCCTGCGGATGGAAAGAAGCATCTGTCCTGAGGTTTCAGTGCAGAAGCACTGCCTACCCAACAGATGTGAGCAGGCCAGATTGAGGGCAAATGCAGGAACAGGTTGGAGACAGGATTTCTTGATTGCAAATTCAATAAACAAAACCCCAAGTAAATCAAGCGCTACCAGTAACTTGTGCATCAAATCAAAAAGCACAAACCTTCTGACATGTGCACCACTGCAGAGTAGTAGCAGAATATTTTCCCTTCATGTGAAAACAATTCCAAGCACTACAGAGGGTAAACAGCAATCATCTCTGTCAGGGTGGCTTCTAGCCACTCTCCCACTCTATCGTCTCCAAAGTGTGCGCAATCATTCACCGAGCCCTTACACACCTGCCCCTTCTGCAACCAAAACCAGAGGTGGATTCAGTAAAAAAAAAAAAGGGGGGGAGGGAAACCTCACTCTCTTCACCTCATTTTCAGACAGAATCTTCAAGAACTTTTGTTATCTACATTAACCTGCCTGATTTGAAATCCACGATGAAATTTGAAGGGAAAAAAAAAAATCATTTCCCCTTTCTTACATTCACGTTTCTACTTGAGAGCCCCCCCCCACCATAACACAACAGGACTAAAAATGGATTCTGTCATTTCTTATTTCACTGTGCTTCAAGAGAATTCAGTACTGGAAATGCTCGGGTCTCATCTACTCCACAAGTACAGGAGACCCACATGAGCAACAAAACCAGGGATCAGCATTGATTTTGCTGTTTTGTTTTTAAATCCAGACAGTTTGTGGTGGATTGGGAAACAAGAGCAAGGACAAAAACAAAAAACAACAATGGAAAACCCTTGAGAATAGAGCTGATGGCCCATTGATGCTGGCTGAAGGTTTAGGCATTTTAAGAGGTGCAGATTTGAAGACATAATATGAAATGGAATCCTAAAAAGCTTGCAACTTGCCTGAAAGTCGGAACTCAATTTGTGTTAAAATTCTCTATGGGCTGGAACAGGCTGTGACTAAAGTGTTTAAGCAGGGTCTTAATTTGCCTAAGGGAAGCCAGCAATGTCAAGTCAAAGACTTTGTACAGCTAAGATCATAGACAACAGTATTACTGCCATGTATTTTAAGAAGAAAGCCAGGTTTTGTAAACCTAGAAGAGATTAATGCAAAGAACAACTTTCAGATACACAACGTCTCTAGGCTAATAGATCTACACATCAGGAGGATTTACCTAGCTCATGAAAGCAATCCAGGCAAGCAAGCAAGCCTTCTATTGTAACTGATATGGTGAAAGCAATCTGTATTTCCAGCAACACCCACGTCCGCCCTTGGGTTAAGGATCTCCAAATGACAGAAACACCACCTTTAGGGCACCTTATAAGTGGGGACACCACTGGGAAAATATTCAGAAGCTCGGCAAGTTTTCTTCAGGCGAAAAGCAGTACAAACTTTGAAAAAAATTAAATGCAGAACTTTCTGCAGGCTCCAATTACATTAGGAAAAAGACTAAATCCCCATTTTCTCATATCCTTTCTTTGCTTTCCTCACTTTTGTCTTTTTGTACACCTGGGCTTAAACAGGCTTGACCTGGAATCTTGTGAGATATGCCAATGGAGCCAGGAGCACATGTGGGAGAACCACGCACATCATTTATTTCACTCACTTACTATAGGGGATTTACATGCATTGCTTTCAGAAAAAGCATGGACTACAGAAGACTGAACTATTTCAGCACGTTTACTGAAAGCTGAAATCTTTAATGAGTAGCATTAACTACCAAAAGGTCAAGTACGGCTCCTAGTCAGTGTCTTCTGCTTAGCATTTGAAGGGTTCATAAGAGGATGCTGCTCAATAAGCTGTTGACAATAAAAAAAATTAAGTGAATATGTACAAGTATATACCTAAGTTGCTCTCTATAGTGACCTGAAACGAAGTTGTAGTGAGGGTGGGGGTCGGCCTCTTCTCCCACATAACAGTGACAGGATGAGAGGTAGTGGCTTTAAACTGCATCAGGATTGGTTCAGGCTGGATATTAGGAACAACTGATTCTCAGAAAGAGTGGCGAGGGACTGGAACAGACTGCCCATGGAGGTGGTGGAGTCACCATCCCTGGAGGTGTTCAAGAAACTCACAGATTTGGTACTGAGAGACAGAGCTTACTGGGCATGGTGAAAGTGGGTTGGTGGTTGGATTTGATGATCTTAGTAGTCTTTTCCAACTTTAATAATTCTATGATCATGCATTCACTGGGTAACTCTGCCAGTGATGTAAGAGGACTTGCAAGCAGAATAAGGTACCACATAAGCAAGACATGGAGATCAATGACCAAGTAAATTTTAAGTGACCTATTGTACAAATTAGATTACCTTCAGAAGTTAAAAACACTGTGTCTACAGTACAGTTTTTGGATGTTTTCCCTTCTCCTCTCCACTCCAATCCCCCAATCTGTTATTCACTCACCCCTGCAAATTCCAGGAAGACAAAACTGAGAAAATAATAAACCTTCTTACTTGCTTTGCTTTGTCTTAGTAGTATTACTTTGCTCATTTGTATTGGGCAAGTCAATTCGTGTCCTGTTTCGTTTCTATCAAGATAGCAGATGTTCCCTTCTGATTTTCATATGACTTTCCAGAGGGTGGAACTAATCTCTTCTACCTTTATCTGCTTGGAAACAATAAGTATGTGTCAGATTATTACATTACAGTGCAGTATGATTTTGTTAGATGTATTTTGTTTGAACAGTTCTATATATGTATAATGATTTGCCCGAGTAGCGTGAAAGCAGCACAATAATTCAGGCACTCCCTGCTCCTCTCTTGATTTCTACACCTAATGATACTGCCTTAAATCCTCAACAAGTTCATAGTGTAGACTGGAATTTGAATAGCATGCTGACACATTTTTATCTAAAGTAGACACAGCTTAGAAGCTGTTTTGAGAAAACACAACTAAACTGAGGCTTCCTGTTTCCCTGTCCATCATAACAGTAGATCCTAAAAACTTGTTTCTTCTTGATATGATCTTTTGTGCCTTCCACTGCTCATTTTCACGCAGTTCATTTATTCAAAAGCCTCAGATCCCTAAAGAGATGGCATTGCTTTCACTTGAAGCTCTAGGTATGTTTCTCTCAATATTATCCCGT
The DNA here is from genome assembly GCA_035772895.1 of Perdix hodgsoniae. Taxonomy (NCBI): domain Eukaryota; kingdom Metazoa; phylum Chordata; class Aves; order Galliformes; family Phasianidae; genus Perdix; species Perdix hodgsoniae. The sequence continues at coordinate 5,923,063 of JAPSGF010000023.1, read as the reverse complement.
TTCAACACATTTAAAAGAAAACATCTGACTGGCATGGCTGCTGTTTCCCTTACAGTGCTGGCTACCCATATACAGCATATTCCAGACTTAGTGATACACATACCGTTTACCACATGTAACCATCAGTAACGTAGGGAAGACACAATCCTTCTTTGTGAGTATTACGAGAAATTATGTTTAAAACAAACGTTTCGCTGCATACTCATGCTGGAAATCTTATGTAGCAGAACTGGGCCAAACAATCAAGAATTCCTTATAGGTACTAGAACATTAAAAAAAAAAAGTTCCTCAGTCATGTTGGCAAACAAATAAATGGGCATCTCTGCAGGATCTTCAAGATTTCCTCTCCTAAGCTTACAGAAAATACAAGTGATCCACTGTTCTCTAGATACTTTAGTCTAGAAAAGATGTGATGTTTTGCTTAGATCATATGACTAGTAGAGACATAACTTTACCAGTATTGAAAAGATAAGAGCTACACAATTTTCCTCCTGTGAGGGGACAATGGCTGTTCCATAAAAGAAGAGTGCCACCACTGTGATGGATCTGCAGCTGAGAGCATGTCCTCTGTGCACCATTTTAACACCGGTTCTCTGTGTGCATCTTAGGAAAGATTCAATATCACCCTCACCTCTCCCTCCCCCCCCCCCCCCCCCCACTTTCCACAGTTCCTGATTAAGTATGTACTCCATGCTTGCAACCTGATAGCTGAGACCCATTCTTCACTGCAGCAGCACCACTGTTAAAACTAAGTTGCCCAGCTACATGCTGCTCCCTCTTCTATCAGGAAGATGCTATGATTGCATTAAAATTTCTCTCTACAAAGCCACATCAGTTCATTAGGGCCAGCTGCTGCTGAATCTTTCATCTGTCTAGGGGACTCTTAAGCCCCCCGTGCTGTTAGGAAAGTAGCAGCTGGCTAGACCAGGCTCTGGAAAGGTCAACACGAAGATTAGTAGTCAGTCAGAACTATCCTGTTAGCTACAGCAACAGAAAAGAGTTGTGTTTGACCTTTTTTCAACAGAAAGAAAATACACTACAGCAGCATGCTACCAAGGTAGTTTATTCTCCCCATCACCCATAACACTCTGTTTAGAGAGCAAAGATCCACACATGACCAACAACATACCCCTGATACTGTCAGTATCTCTACAGAAGAAAAATAAGAAAGGAAAGATTAACATCCCCAAGGTCACTTACATCTTGCAAAAAAAATGAACCCACACCTAAGAAACCAAAATCTTTAAAACATTTCTACCTAACAGGTGCAGAGAGGGGAAATGCTGTTGTTTAGAAGTGACCTTGCCTGGACAAGATGCTGGCCCCAGATCCTCATGCAAAATGAAAATCTGAATCTTAGCAAATAATTCTGGACCACTGTGTAATAAAATCAGGAAAGTGAATTTATTCTGATATACAAGATATTTAATAATTTCACTTTGCAGCTGTTAACAACATTCTTCTGGCAGAAGCATTAACATCTCTCTCCCATTCCAAGCATCTTATTTTTCTGCATTATTGTGACTCTTTAAGTCCCAGAAAACTAATTCACCACTTTCTCAGAGCTAGTGGGGGTTTCGGTCATGGTGGTTTTGTTTTGTTGCTAGCAAGGAATCAGAGTACATTAGTTATCATGACTTTTTGCCTGTGTCTACTATACAAACCCTGAGTGTACAAAGGCAGTCCATATGCTACTGGATCATACCGATGACCCATTTTGTTTTCAGACAGCATCTCCTACCTCATCTGTAAAGCTTCAATTTTTGTTCACAGTATCACATAACCCAGCTGCTACTTTGTCTCTGAAATTGTAGTTTTTTGACGTTTCCTTTCCAGTACACTACTTCTACTCCTTCAGTCATATAAGCAAACCAACCAATCTGTCAAAATATTTTGCCTCCTGCTGCTCTCTATTAATATAGCACAACTAGGCTTCGATCTACAAGAAAGTAATTATATCTATATATTCCCAAACAGTTACATCGGCAAAAAAATGTTCATAAACTTATTTTGACATATAACGCAACCAAAACTACATAAAAACGCAAAATGTGCTCAGTGCTCCTACGGCATCTCCTTCCTTATACTCCTTTTTATTGCCAAGCAAATAGAGCAGACCCCAACAAAACAGGAAAAATAACTGCAAAGCCCACCAACTAGCTGCAACCCTTTTAGTGCTCCCACAGCAGCATAGTACCAGAATCAAGCATCAGTGAAGACCCTGGGAACCCTGTGAACTGAGTCAAGCACATTCTCTTGCTATTCCTATCTGTGACTGCCTCTTCCATCCCTGACTTTGTTTTCAGGAAACACTGGTTTCATTCTCCTTCATAGCAGGGTGACTTTGAACCAGTACCTCAATCTCCTCTGCAGACATCGCAGCTGAGACGCAAGGGCCCAGTCTTTGAGTGACCGCACCAATGAAAGGCACCCGTTCTCTAATTCCTGTCAGGGTCCTCAGACTTTCTCAGTCCCAGGAACCTGGGTGAACACCCTGACCTGCCTCTCTGCCCATTAACAGAGGCTCCCACCCAGCATCAGCTTTGCAGGCAGCTCCTCTCCTGCCCTGTCTCAGGCCTGTTCTCCTGGACAGGCTTTGGGCCCACAGTGCAGCCTGAGCAGTTCCAACTCTTGCTGCTCCAGGTTGGACTCTGGTTCACCCCGGCCATTTTGGGATTGCTGCTGGAGCCTGTCACCTGCACCCAGCTCTATGAGTCTGGTCCAGATCCTATGAAAAAGTAACCCAACAGTAAGGGCACAGCCCATGGTGAGGTGTCTATAGCTCCCAGCTTCACTCAGCACAACTCCACTGGCACGAGAGGAGGGTGAGGGAAGTACAGCAGAGGCAGAGATCATAAGAACAAAAAGATTTTGACAAAACAGCATTCCAGCCTCCAGCGGGTTCTCCTACCCAGGGTAAGCACACTTGACAGCTCCTTTAAGACGAGCATCTGTTAGCTTCCACCCAGTCCAAGAAAACCTGCAAACCCAAATCCAGCTATAACTCAAAGGCTAATGAATTCTCCCCAGCACTTGCTGCTGCCAAGACTCAGGGCTGCCTGCCCTCTGCAGTATTATTTTTTCCTCTAATGCTAGATCACCCTGGAATGGATTGTGCTACTTACATTAACCACAGGACTGCTCATGCTGTAAATTAAAGATCCCTTTCTGTAGCTTTGCATCTTGTGCTCTTTGTGCCACAAATCCCTCCAGCTGCGTTGTTGATATACCAAGCACTCGGCAAATAATTTGCCTAGAAACATATTTCTACAGCTACAGCTGCATCCATAGCTAACATGCTGTCACAGTTTGTGTCTGTAATCCTTCTATGCTCTTTATAAACTAGCACAGGACTGCCAAACAGTTAACTGACTCTTCTGCTCAGGTCTACATGCACAGCAAGGCACTTCTAAAAAATGTACCAAGAATGTACCTTTCTGTTCTCACACACTTTCATGTCAGCTCCAGCAACTATCAGGCCTGTAAGACCTAGCATCTAGAGTAAAAAACAACAAACAGATCACCTAGATTTGGCATAATACATAGAGTTGAGGCATATTATACACTGGCCTTGTTCTTATCTGCACTTATGAGATCCAAGTTCCCAGTGGCTGCCCCTTCATGTGCCCGCTTCAAAAGCAGGGCTGTAAGAAATCCTTCTCTCACAAACCAAAAGAAAGATCTTTCCACAACAGAGAAAAACAACTGAGCACTGATTACTTTCTCTCTTGCTCTGAAGCTTCATCTCTTCTGGCATCAGGGCTACATCTCTGTTGCTCTCTTTCTATTGTTCCTTTGTTGGCTTGTTTTTTTTGTGCTTTTTTTGGGTTGTGTGTGTTGTTAGGTTTTTCCTCACACTTTTTTTTATTATTATTTGTATTTACTTGTACTTTCAATACCATAAAAAGATGAATGAAATCAGTCACAACAGCCCCGTTAGCCAGAGCAGCAGCAACACTGCACTTGATCTTTATTTCAACAGAAAGTCTGTTTTCATTACAAAAAATGTTTTCCCCAGGATATTGCTTCAGAACCCTGAGGAAGACTGGATAACTTTTTGAAAGATTTCAACTGTTCTATCAAACAAAAAGCAGTATGTCATCTGACTGCTCACTATGACCTGTCCCAGAAACCACAGAGCAGCTCTGACCTTTGGACAAAACATCTCCCTGGCAAGTGGACAATCTAATTCTAGGTATGTAAGAAGTGTGCCCTGCTTTAGTTTTCGCACCCTTCAGTTAATCTCCAGAGACTCACAGCTGCAGCAGGCTAAGTACACAAGCACGATCATAGGTGAATATCTTCCAGTAAAGATCTATTCATCAAATCCCAGCAAGGGAATATCCAAAAACAATCTGCTCACCGTTACCACTGTTAGCTACACCTATCTCATATTTTGTTTCTGGTCATGTGACAACAGATGTGGTACAAGCATTGAAAAACATTCTCAGATCTCCATCATACAGAACAACTTTCATAATATGAAAACAACATTGCTTGTCAGAACCTGTTCCCCCCTTGCATCCTCTCCATCACCTCAAAATTAGTAAGACTCTAGCCCAAAGAAAAAAAATAATCTTCTAAAGATGTATCTGCATGGTAAAAACAACATGAGCTAAAGGGAGAAAATAAACTTTATTAAATACCTTACAGACGTCACCTTCCCTTCATTAGTCCAGTGAGTAGTTTAAAAAATGGAATTACCCTTTTTATCTGTTCAAATTGTGAAAGAAAAAGCTCAAAAAAAGCCCCAAAACAGGAAAAGGGGATATTGTATAACCTGCTGTTACCCAGGTAACACCGGTACTGCAAACCACCACAAAAAACACCTTCACAGCCAGTTTAGCTTTTCTTATTTCAACAACAATCAGCAAAAATTTTTGACACTCTGTTTGTAATTCAATCACAGCACAGAAATAAAGAGAGAAACCCTTCTCTTCACTCTTCAGCTGCCGTGCTCTTAACTTTTATAATGCAAGAGGCACATAGGAATTAACTAAGGGAGGAGCGGAACATGCAGACCTGTGCCCCTTCACCTTAAACACTCCTTTGGAGATCCTGTGGATCTTATTTGATCAAATTTGTAATAAGTATTTGCCTGGAGAAATAAGGACTTTGGATGATAAACAGTCTGAAATAGCAAGAGGTGGTCTACAGAAGGACAACAAAGAAAAAACTGTAGTTTCACTATATCAAGGGAACCAGAATGTGCAAAGAAGTTATAGATGAATGAACAGTGAAGTGGGTTGAGAACTGACTGGACTGGTAGAGCTCAAAGGGCTGTCATCAGCAGCACAGAGTCCAATTGAAGGCCTGTAACTAGCAGAGCTTCCTAGGGGCGGATGCTGGATCCAGTCCTGCTCAACACCTTCATTGAGTACCTGAATGAAAGGATAGAGTCCAGTCTCAGCAAGTTTGCTGATGATATGAAGCTAAGAGGAGTGGCTGACACACCAGAAGGCTGCATTGCTATTCAGCAAGACACACTGGAGAGAAAACTGATGAGGTTTAACAAGGGCAATATGACATCAACAGAGAATCATAGAAAGGCTTAGGTCAGAAGGGACTCAAAGATCATTCAGTTCCAACCCCCTTGCCCCAGGCAGGATTGACACCTACCACATCAGGCTGCTTAGGGCTCCATTGAACCTGGCCTTGAATATCTCCAGGGATGGGGTCATTCATAATCTTTTCTAGGCATCCTGTGCCTCATGACCCTCTGAATAAAAAAATTTCTTCCTAACTCCTGACAAAATCTTCCCTGTTTTGGTTTAAAGCCATTCCCTCTTTGTCTTATCACTATCAGCTCATGTAAAAAAGTCATTTCTCTTCCTGCTTGTAAGTCCCCTTCAAGTACTTGAAGACCACAACAAGGTCTCCTCAGAGCCTTCTCCAAGCTAAACAAGCCCAGCTCCCTCAACCTTTCTTCGTAACAGGTGCTCCAGGGATCTGAGGCATAGAATGAGGAGGGGGATGGAGAACAGCGCAGAGGAAGAGAGGTGGAGGAAAGTCTTTATGCCAGTGGGCAGCCTTCCTCTCTGGCAAACCAAGCAGCACAGAGGAGTCATCCCTGGGAAAAAGGCCCTCAGACTTTCTGACCATCTTCCTCCTTTCACAAAGAGCATCTTTCAGGCCACCCAACAGCACTCTCACCATCACCACGGCTTCCTAATGCCACAGTAGTCACCACTGCCCTATCATTTGTTCTGGACCCTAAAATAAACCCATGTCTGTCCCACCACTCACTGAGCTTCCAGACCTCTGATGATTGCCAGCAGTGATTAGAATGAAGAGAAACTGTGGCAACTGCTGCTCACTTTTACATGGGAAAAGAGAGAATTGGTTCTCAGAAACAATGAGGCAGGAAAGGCCTGCAAAGAAGCAGCAGAGAAGGAGGAAGACTGCCTGTGCAATGACCTGCACAATGACCACTACTGTGGAGCCCATGGGGGTGGATCCACATACAGCACATTAGGCCTGTAACAACACTAGAATGCCAGGTGCCCTTCAGTGTGTTCACAGCAGCAGCTCTAAAGGTCCAGGTGCCCACTAGCATACTAGCATATCTGTGCAGCCTCCATACAAGGGCGGGCTGAGGGAATTCCTTTGCTCACCATTAAGGAGAGAAGGCTCAGG
>JAPSGF010000023.1:5848479-5916417 GCA_035772895.1 Perdix hodgsoniae | reverse complement strand
TTGGGTGCAGTGGTTTTCTTTCTCTAGAGCTCAGAAACTTTCCTCATGGCCTGTCAAAGATGACAGCAGCCCTCATAATCAATTTCATCAACTCCCTTGACACCCTCAAGTACATCACCCTCTCATTCCTCAGACTTGCATATGCCTGGTTGCTTTATGTACTCCTTAACTGTATCTTCTGCTCCTGTAGACAGTGCTTCATCCTATAGCAGATTTGGTAGTGGGAGGCTTGAGGACACATCCTACACTTAGGAACTGAAGGAAGGCATTATTTCAGTTTATAGATTTTTTGCTTTTTATTTTGTTTTTCCTTCTGGAAACTTTCACCACCCGATGGATGCTTCTGACTTTTTGCCTCTCGTCCAGCTTGGAGAAATAGATTTCATTTCAAAGTGGGAGAAAGTATTTCATCTCCCAGATTACAACAGGTGACTTCTGGCTTCATTCACCTCTTATAAACTGCTGTAATGTCACAACAGCTTCATCTTTTTTATTTTTTTCACCCCCCTCACAATTCAGGATACTTAGAATATTTTCCCCTTGGACATATATACAGCGACTTTACCAGCTCATAATTAAATTCTGCTGTTTTTTCACATTAAAAAAATGCAGGTTTTGAAGGAAACAAAGAATTTCACTCCACTTTCTCCAGTATTTCTTCCCTGACAAACCAGCTCTGTTTCTGGCTAAACAGAAAGTCATGTCCTACGGAACTACCTTAAATAATTATTTGCATTATTAATACCCTAAAGTATTAAAATTGTTTTCTCACCTAGTACAAAAAAAGTATTTCGAGTTACCTCCCACGTGCATTTCACTGTTGCTAGTGAAAAGTGAAAACAGGGGCTCACCTTCCCCCTAGTTTGCATCCCTATTTCCTTCAGTATGTTACAACTTGCAATCTTCATCTCTACTACCTGCTTCCTGAGTCTTATGGATCAAAACCATTTCAAATCCCAATCACATTTTCTAGCCATACTCTTCCTTCAAATGAAGCCTGGCAACACATGCAGCAATTTTTTGAGCCACACACTCATAATACATGCGAAGTGCAGAATACGAGCAGCTCAAGCTGGGATTAATGAGGTGAACAATTTGCTTTTTATTTGAGATGAAGCTGACTTCCAGTGAAGTACCTGTATGTTCTTGCAACCAGAAAAGCTCTGTGGCTCCATGCTGTTTAAGAATTAGCATATTAATTCTGCATCAGTTGTTTCATCAGTCTTTTCTTTTTGAGAAACAAGGTACACTGCAAGAAAAGTGTGGTCCAATGTCTATTGCCTTGTCAACTGTAGCCTTAAGAGTTGTTCAACAGCAGTGTTGCCTGAACATCTGTGGTAGAATGCTTCTTTCCCAAATCCAGTTAAGTAACTGACTTAGTACTGATGACAATACATTATTTGACTTCAAGATTTTCTACCAAATAACATACACCTCCAAAAAGCAAGAACGGTAGACTGATTTTTCAAAGCAAAATAAAGTACAAAACCCCTGAAGTGAGCTGGCACACAAAGACTATTTTGTAGCTGTGATTATGCACAGGAAAGGGTCAGCGCTTATTTTCTACTTTTGATAAAACAATTCATCTGGAGCTTCAAGGAAGTGTTCTTGTACCCAATTTTTAAAAAATGAAAGAAAACCAGATTTTAGAACCCATGACTGAAGAGCACCAGGTATCTTCAGATTAGGTAGAAAATCTGATTATATCCTCATAATCGTGACAAGGGAAAACAGTCCTGGCCAATAACAGAAAGAAAAAGAGAGACAATTGTTGTAATTCTGTAAGATGTGCATTATCCTTCATACTTAACACATGCAGTTCAGGGCGGGTTTACAGAGTTAACAATATTATTCTTTGGAGATATCGTATAAATTGTTACTATTAAATAATCAGGTAAGGAAGATACACTGCCCAGCAACAGAAAAAAATCAAGATCACTCTCCTTTTACTTTTGCTGTCCCAGAACACCGATTCTCAAGAAAACAATGTAAAATGGTTTAGGTGAGGAAGTTGGCTTCTTTGTAGATTATATGGTCAATAATAAAATACATACTGAGAGTTTTAATTGAGATACCACAGATGCAGAAGTGTATTGCAAAAAAAACAAAAAAAAAAAAAGGAAATTGCCATCATCTACTTATAAAGGTTTAATTTGGTAAACTGTGCTTCTAAAATCCCTTGCTCAACTGACATTCAAGACTATAGGTATATAAAATTCTGCAAGGTGCAACAATGCTAAATAAAAGTTATTCTGCACATCCATAAAAAGGTATCACAGAAACATTCAAATAGATGAAACATACTGGACTCTCATTCACGCCTCAACACAAATCAGAAATGAAATTATTTTATTTAAGTCCTTGACTGCTCAGTCTCAGCACAGCTCTCAGAGTTCACTGGATATTCCTCAATATTGTTCATATCTCACCATATCACTCCTTTTTTGAGGGAGAGTTTACAGGACAAGTAAGGAGTGAAACATTGCCACTGAACCAGAGCATTAGTGGTTAGGAAAAAATTAGCCTAGGACATGGAATTCGTGGGTTCAAATCCTTCCTCAATTTTTTTGTTCAAGCCTCTCTTCAGACAGAATATAGCTAATCATCCTTTTCATTGATGGGTTCAAAGGAAAAAAGAAGTACATTTTGCAGTATCCAAAAATACAACATTTTAAAATGGTACCTTGAGCTTAGTGAAATTCAAGTCTAGAAATATTATTAGCAGTTTTAAGAGCAAGACATTACAAATCAATACAATCCAACTCTATTATTTTTGAGATTGTGAAAGTAATCTTTGTTACAGTATTAATCTTAGTACAGCACCCATCAATACATGTCTACTCTTAAGACTTTAAATGAAAACATGAAAACTGCTGTGCAACTCCAAGTAATCAAGAAAAGAAACAACCACTTTTCTTCACTATGGCAGCAAACTGTTCCTTCTTATAAATGAAAAATATAAAATAAATGCTATTCTCCATGGAATGTTTATAATCCCTGCCCTCTAGTCCACAGATGAACTTTGACCATAAAGCTCATTTAATTTATACTTATGCATTTATATAAGGACATATCAGTCATTTCCAGCTGGCAGTTCTTAATCACTGGAACACTGACATTTCCACACTCCCTGTGGTACCTATTGCTACACAAAAAAGGAGGAAAAGCAATTTATTTTAAGATACTTCAGTTTCATTTTGAAGCATGAAGGAAGATATTTAGAAGATATAGTTAAAGCAAAGGTGGCAGTTTCTATTCCTAGGCTTTCACCTGTCACAAACTTACCCATATCCATCTTTCCTTGCTGGGACTTTGGCCCAAAGTATGCACATCAGTTTATTTCTTACATTACTAAGTATATCACATCTATTAACTTCTGTAGAAGATACAGCTAGCTACAGCTTCTGAAATGGTAGAACACTTTCCTTTCAATCCCTCTTCTCCTTCAACTTGCAATCCCAAACCTTCGCAATACAGATACCTGTTTGGAAAGCCAACTAATACAGCATGGACAAGAGGGGATTAAATCAGCTTCCTTAAATTACAGACAACCTAGTGCCATGTAAAAACTGAAATATCTGCCCAACTTCAACAAACAAAATAGTGTCTCCTCTTCTCAGACATGCTTTTTTTTTTTCCTCAAGACAAAGGTTGAAAGAGCCAAGTACCAACTCTTTCTTCCTAGAATTTAGATTTCACTTCAATTTCTGTACTGTAACAGAATAGACTTTCAAATGTTTCACACAAATAACTTCATTCTGAAGGGTAAAAAATAAAAAGTAATGAGTAAATCTCCATATCAGAACTTCAGTCTCATCCCCAAAGAGCCATGTCTGAGCCAATCTGAGCCACTATGTGTAGCTATACTTAGATTTTACCACCAGCATATACAAAAACTCTAAGCATTTAGAAATAATCCACTGACTTTTAAAAGCCCCACATAAACTTCTGTAGAATGTCTACTTCTTAAAGGTTGCTCTTTTATTCCATCTGCTCCAGAGATACAGAGAGAATAACCTATCTTAAAACTTCTCTAGCATATGCCAGTGTAGGAGCATCAGAAATCACATTTACCTGTATGTTAACAAGCAATAAAGGGAGAAGATTTGAGTCCCCAAAATGTTTCCTCACAGTAAAATTCTGCAGACCCTGTAGCACTGCATCACTTCACTGAACATTATTTTTCAAGAGCATAAGCTAAGAATTCCTAATTGCATGCTACATTTCAGACTGAGCACTCATTGATTTCATCTTCCCTTTTAACCTGCCAGTGGGATGTGAGTGAGGTTTATGTGGCAAAGGCTCTGAAGCAACTCCAAAGACACGGAAACTAGAAATTATTTTACATTTTGTCAAACGGTACGATCAGATGTTTGACTTTTGTCTCAGGTCTTAAGTTCGATGGTTTCATGTCTCATTTTCTAGACACCAGGATCAGGTGCAAACAATAGCTTTCATTCAAAAATAAAACAGTACCTTTTCACATCTTACACTTGTGCAGAACTTGCACTAAAGCTGGAAGGAGGGAGGAAGATTCCAAGCTGCTTAGTATTTCATGACTGTATACAACATGGTTTTTGTGCAGGATAATTGTGACTGACAATGTCAAACATTAACTACATGAATTTATTATTGATGAGCACCAAGACAACCAGGAAAACTTTGCTGAAGACCAAAAAAATAGAAGTCACAAAGAAATTCAATTCAGTCATATTCTTTCAGTCATATTCATTGTCTTGCAAAAATACTGTTTCAGTCTTGAAGACATAGACTGACATTAAGCCTTACCTCCGTAAGAGTGGTAGTTCCATAACATGCAAGCATCTGAAGGAAAGAAAGACAGACTGATTACCTGTCCAGTCCATGGAAGAGGCCAGTACTATGGTCATCAGTACAGCACTGATGTCCTCACCTCCTCAACTACGCAATTCTCTGTTCCTGGACTATCAAGGTCCTGTCACAGCCATGACATTAACAGCCTCTCAGGATATTAGCTGGAATGTTCAGCAAGAGGCATGGGCTGAGATTATTTAATATTGCCTGATCACGAGAAGCCTCACATAGAAGACAGCATGGATTCCAGTCTAAATTTTATCTTTATTACTAGAATGCATGATAGAATTTCATGACAAGCAAGTTAACTGCTAGAGTACAGGTAAGCAAGCAGCCAATGGTTAACATAATAAATATAGACTGATGTAGTACTCATATTTTTCCTGTGTAAAATGAAAAACAATCCCAACTGCAAATTTCACATTGGAAGCATTACTCCATCCATCCCACAGAGAATGAATAAGCAGCCTGGCTGGGAAACACAGGTGTGCACCAAACACTTATCCTCACAACATGAATAAACAGCTCTGTACCTAGGCACCTAGTTAGTGCTTAATATTGCAATAACCATTTTTTGTTGCATTTCCACAGGACAGGTAGGAAATACAAGACAAGAAATTAAAAAAGTTTCAATTTTTCATCCTTACACCAAAAAGTTTTAAAATCTCATCTTTAAATTAAAAGCCTGCAGTGCCAGTGAAGGCAGAGCTGACTGAAAACATATCCCATCCACCCTTTTCAGCTGCTCACTGACATCTACACCAGATTACGACCATGACTGTTCAGCCAACAGAAAGAATCATGAGAGTTATTTATTCTCTGCTATAAGTAAAACCTGCCAGCTTGATGGTGGCCAGGCTCAAAGACTTCAGTTGCACAACATACTACAACATCTGCAAACTCAGGTACTGGGCTGCTGTTCACCACCCACCCTATGTTCTTGTGAGGCTGCTCCCTGTGAGCTTCTGCCACAGCCTCCTGCTTGTGTAACCTTTCCCAAAGAATGCTCGGTCCTTGAAATTCTCCAAGAAACATTTATGTCACTCAGCCAAGCCACCCTGAGGAATATTTGCCATCCGCAGTTCTCTGATGGCTAGATCTCTCTCTGCTGTTTGTCAGGAGATGTGAGTAACAGGATAAATGCGTGCTGTCTCAAACTTATTTCCTGGCAAAAACATTAGCTAATTAATAACATGCATAGAAAACAAGATCTTGTTCAGAATATGGTATTTATAAATTATTCTGTGCACACTAACAAATTAGTAAATTAAGTCATCTAGTGATCAGAGCCAGGAACTAAGATCAGAGACTGCCGAATACTGATCTAATCAGCAATTTAGCTGATACACGGGAGTTTAAACTACACAATTTATTGCACCTTGGCAGAATTCATCATATTCACCTATGAAAAAGGACACACTGCCTTTTTCACAAACATCCTGCATGTTTAAGCAGTGAGATTAAGGCTTGAAAGCAAGAGCACCTAAACACCAAGCGTCACTCCTAAATCCAGTTCAGCACATTTCTAAACATAAGCAAGAGATGTTCTGCAAGAGTGGATTTAATTTTTCCTATGCATTCCCATCCTGGTAGAATATTCAGTATTTTGCATATACTATTCTTTAGTAAAGCCACTCAAATGAAACAGGTTTTCAGGTAAATGGATACCAGTTCTACACATGATAGGCAATAGCATAAGCTCTAGGTTACATCCAAACTTTGCTTACAGGTCTCAACAAAAACAAGCAACAACAAAAAGCTTGGAAATATTTCCTTCTGACCACACAGTGAGGTGGTACCACTGCAGAAGCAAGCTTGTATAACCACCAAAAACCGTATGTTGCAGCTGGCTGTCAGTGTCATGTCACGTACCTGAGAGCAAGAGAAATGGAAATGATAGCAGGGCACTGCAGCCGAGATGAGGTGGTGATAGAGCGGTGATGAATAATAATTAGCATGACAGCACAGATGTTGCAGGCGGCTTGCGGTTTCACTTGGATATCTACCATTTACATGGAAAATAATGACGCATATGGCTGGCATATGGAAAGGACAAAAACGTATAGGAAATTTGACCATTTTTCTTGTCCTTCACTCACAGCCACCCATGCACATTGCTGCCTAGGTCATTCCAGATTTTCTTAAAGAAATCTGCATGCCATAGGGATGTCAGGTTCACACTGCTGCCTGCAAGCTTAGTAAGCACTCTGCGTGCTGGAGATACCGACATCCCCACAGCTAACTGAGGAAAGCTGGATTTCACAGCTTGGATATGGCCTGAAGACAACACTTCTCTCTTACAAGGTCACAGGAACCAGCCCAGCTATACTTCTGTAATATCCACCTCTCATATGGAAGCATTCAGCCAAAGCTGTCCAAGAGAAAAAAATAAATTAAGGGGTACGGTGACAACGCAACTAATACAAGACCTTACAAGTGTTGCTATTTACACCTTTTTCCAGTAACCAGTGTCTGCAGGGAAAATTCACACTGCTTATCTTCACACATCTAACTTACATGGCTGCCTGATAAAGTCTTTTTTTGTCTAGGAAATGGGATTCAGTTCAGAATTATTCATTTTTTGCTTGCAATCACAACTGACAAATGTAATATGAAAAAAAAAAGGGGGGGAGGTTCTTGGGGAGGGATATTTATCATTGTGAAACTTTAAATTCTCATTCCAATACTTTTTTTTTTGTTCTACATCATCTCTGGCTGCCAGCCCCAAACTCACCACCTTCCCTCTTTAAGGCTCACTGTTCCTCCTTTCTCTGCCTTTCACTTCAATCAGTTCATTCATTTTTGGGTTTCTTTTCAGCCTCCCCATGCTTCTTCAGCTTGTGTGTGCACAGGTGAGGTCTAGGACATGAAAGAATCCTTGCAAGAGACAGAGGGACATGCTAAGGATATGGAATGCCCCTTGTAAGAGGCAGTGCTGTCACTCGCAATTCACTTTCAGGTTAACAGCACAAGTGAGTACTGAGGATCACATAGAATGCTACAGTTTCACTGACCAAATGGCTTCTACTTTGAGCATCCTGTAGAATGACTCACGACATACTGAAGCTCAGAATTTTTTGTGTGTTTAATAGTCCTTTAAAGGAAGGGAACATTGTCTGCTTTTGCTAAGGCACAAATAGCTACCACAACCACATCTATGCAGTGGGGCCCTGCAATATATCCCATGATTTTGACTCTGTAGTTGTCTATATCAAAAGCCCATCAAAGACAGGCATGTCAGAAAACGTTGGGTACACAGCTCATCTTAAAAGCCATGCATTTTCAAGGTGAGCAGCTGATCTTGGGAAATGTTCCTGTTTCAAACATACCAAGTGTGATCAGCATCCTCTCTGAACCTGACATCAAATTAATTTCTACTTATTGGGATACCTGTGATGAATTCAAGATTGGGCCTTCACACTAAGTAGCAGGCACACATCACTGAAACAGTCTCCATCTCATATGGAGACTTCATAGTTCCTCAGGGGGATGGCATGTCCACTCCTAGGGAGTGGTCTCCCAGCTCACTGCTCAGGGAATTCCACCTGCATTTACCACTGTTTTCTTTTCATCCCTCGGGAAAACTGCAGTGACTTCACTACAAGCTGAGACAGAAAGGCTAGTCAGCAGCCAGCATGATTAAGAGGAGTTGTGTTCCTGTTTTTCCAGTCCAGAATTCATGGAGTTGAAGAAGCCTGGGATGCAGGTGTGCTGTTCTACATCCATCTAGTTCAGTTTTGTAATGGAAAGATGACACAGAAAGAAAGATTTCCCTGAAAGAGACACTATACATAAAGCACTTCATCTTCTTTTTTTTTTTTTTAAATCATGCCTGGCACAGTTAAATGCTAACGTCATCTAACAGCACAGCTTTCTATTTATCTCAAGCAGACCGCATTCTCCACAAATCATACTGCTGAGACTTGAGGAGTAAAAAGTATATTGAGACAGCTGATGAAGAATGAAGGGACAATTACATCCTTAAAAAAAAAAACAAACAACAACAAATAATCAGTGTTTTTCCTACGCTGCTTGTTGTTCAGGTTGCAACCTTTTGGTGTCCAGACACAATGAAGGTCTGACTGGCTACAGCTGTAACTGAACAGGTACAAACTACACCTCACCTAATTAAGGTAGCAATTCCAAACCATTTCACTTGTTCTTATTACTGTAATTGACTTGCCTTTGGTAGAGAGAAAGAGGCGGCAGAATAATCAATTAGTCAGATTCTTAATCTTCCCTTCTCCCAAAGCATGCAACAGTGCTCAGTGGATGCACTCAGACTTCTTGGACTTGTGCGCCTGACGATACACCTATGGAAATGTGGTGTACAACACCTTGCACTTCACAGAACCTGAAAGCACACACTGCATACAAGACAAGGACAAAGGCAGAATTACAGTGGAAATTTTCCACAGATTACACAGGGTCATCAGGCTGCCTAGGCCTATGCAAGGCAGTTCTCAGCACTTTCTAACAATTCAGATCAGACCATAGAACCCCTAATTCTGCTCCAAGGTGAACTGACACACACCTGAAATCAAACCTCTCTTAAGTTTTCTTGGAGTTACTGTGAATTCAAATGTAATCCAACAACGACGTGTTCGCAAGCAGAAATTCACTACAATGACCCTGTACAAAATCTACCCTTACTATTTACCTCAGAAGTTGAATTCATGGTTAAATCTTCAGTACCTATGAATATTTATAACAGGCTATCAGTATGTTTTCAACCATATCTCTTAAGCAGCTTTTTATGCCACTTGTATTTTTTCAAGGAGATTTTCCACCTGCAGAACCAGGTCAGAAATGTTCTTTGCATCTGGAGAATCACTTAACAGTTACAAAATCTTTCAGCAGCAACAGGATTCCTAAGCTATTGGTACTTTCCAGGAAAAAGGAAAGGCAGTAATGAGCAGAGGTTTTTTTAATTATTCATATCAAACGTGCACAGAATTTCACTTGATCAAATTAAACAACTGATTAAGAGTCCTAATACTGAAAAAGGAATAAGCGGGGAAATCAAAGGAAAACAATCTCTTTAATCAGTTTTGAAAGACTCATTTCATCCCTCTTATTTTCTCCTCTAAGCTCTAAATGTTAATGATTCTCTCACAGGGATCCCTGTCACCATTAGATTCATTGCTGTTGGAGGGAGAATAGAAAGCAACGCTAGATAAAAGTCAGTACTATTTCAATGGCATTGTCACACATTTTCACAATGCAACAAATTTCCCTGAGAACTTCCCATTATGAGATAATAAATCCTGGTGTACTTCTAATTAAAAGCAAATAGGAGTACAAAATGAGAGAGGACCTGACCTCAGCGTTCAGCTTGGTCAATAGTCTCACTGGAATGAGAGAATAGGGTCACAGATAAAATGCTGTAAAAAAAAAAAAAAGTGTTAGGAAGATGAACATCTGTATTAGTAGGCAGTTGTAACACTTGGCCCACTTCAGGGGAGAGAGCGGGCGCTTTGTGTGCAACCACCTTGGTGTGAAGGCTAAGCCTGCTTATCAGACTAAATGTGGACACTCACACAGCAACAAATGGCATTTCCATTCAAGTATTTTATTCACAGGCCTATCTGAATGTTAGAATTTTATATATTATTATATATATATTTTTATATATATATTTAATACACTTCCCTCCCTACTCTCAAATTCACAAGCTACTACGTGCTCCCTGGTTTCAGTGGTGTCTATGCCCCTGGCATTGCAGTGCTTTAGCATAACAATTGATACGAATGCAAGTACCAATATCTGTAGAAATATTTTGATGAACCCAAATTAATTCCAAAGTCAGAATCATAGATTTGGCTCTTACTTATAGCCTGTCAGAGATGTGATGAACTTCTTCTAAGATTCTGCCACTCTTTCCCTGCTCTGAATTTCAGTTTGCAGCAAACTTTGTTTGAAGGCAATCCCACGGTGATGCCTCCATTTGAAACAGAGGCATACCACAGACCCATAGAAAGTGGCAAGCTTCATAATGTATCTTAAAATACTCTAAACCATCAATATTTTTTACTATTGCTTAAATAGATCTTAAGTAACACGAGATAGCAAGTGAGAATTGCATATATTTAACATTAGGACACATCCACATCCTTCTGAAAAGTTTTCCCACCTAAAAACATAATTCTTACTATCACATTTACATTTAATCCTGTTTGTTTCTTTCTTCTTTTAGTTTTTCTCCTCAGACTTTGGTTCATAATTTGAAGTGAGATAACTGTATCTATGCTCAATCACATCTACTCTTGCCTTGGGGAACAAAGAAAAGCATTTTTCCCATTCTTCCCCAGCCTTGCAGGGAGAACTTTTGGCTTCCTAATCAGGGCTCTTGACTTCGAGAGTAAAAATTTGATTCAACTTCTTAACAAAGAGCTCCATTTCATGTAGCTACCTTAGATCACTACTCATCATTCTGAAACACCAACACTGGTTGGATACATAACTCTTTGAATTACCACAAAGTCCATCACTGCCTTCAGTGAGGAGAACTTAAAAATATGCAAAACTGTGGTGCGTATTCCTATTTTTCTCCCTGATAAGAGCAAGAACCCACTGATAAGAAACACTTCGGACTGCATGTATCTGTGGATTATGCTATCGTTTACCAAGATACTATCATCTAGCCTGGAAGGGGATGTGTTGATAACAGCTCTTTTTCCATGTTATGCTATATTTCCAGGGATATAAATAGAAAATGGAATCTTTTAAATCCAACTCAGCTAACATCAAGAGAAAGTCAAGCCATTCTCAAGCAAATAGCCCAGAATACATTTGAAATGTAATGCTTGATAAAAGCAGTAAAATGCAGCTCTACCTATCCTGTGTTTTTCTGGGTTCCAGTATCTCTTTTTCCACATTCAACACAAATAAGTCTAATGACTCTGAAGTTACAGAAATGCATTTTAAACAAGAATTTGTCCAACGGCCATATAACTTCTTGCTAAATATGAGAGAATGTTCTGATGATACAACAAAAAAGTAGTTAATGCTTTGAAAATTATCTTCCCTGCCTGAAAACTGGTTAAGATTAATAATATTTCAACCACTATTTATATTTGCTTAAATTAAGATAATTTATGAAGATATAAAAAAAATAACATATAAAGCCAATTGTATAAGATGCTGTACCATTCTTAGCGTTGCATATGCCTCCATTTACTTGCTGACCTTCTGAACTCCTCACAATTATTCTCAGGACCAAATTCAGACCCCACAATGAAAAGATACAAATCATGTTTCTCTCAGTACTGCTGTCTCTCTTCAAAGACTATCAACTGTCTGATGCAGATCTTGGGAAAGTATTTTCCCCATAATGGAGGAAATCGTCGCATGTCAAAATTTGAAGCTTATTTGGGTGGAACACGATCCTTATGATCATACGATCCTTTTACTTACTTTCTTTTCCCTTCAACCAGATATGAGATTGTCACATGCTGTAGTCAAGTCTACTGGTGTCAGTGCACACTACCTGACTAAGCCTTCTATCATCTAGCATAATCACTTAGACCTCTGTTACACTCTATTTTCTCTTAGATTCAATGTTGTTCTGCTATCAACAGCAGTCTCATTTTATAGCAAATATGAATCATTAACGAACATTTCCATGGGACTTGCATTCACTCTCTCAATTGGTTTTCATAAAATTAGAGATGATGATCTGATATTTGATAATAAGTTTGTTTTTCCTGAACTAGACCTTTAAAACTAGAAATGCCCAATAGAAAATGCCAAATAATATGTCACTGTGTTTGAAGAAGATTCAAACAGAGTGCTCACATCAAAATGATTCACATACAGAGAATCAACTGCAGGAGATACTGCACCCTCCTCTTATTCAAGCAAAGCTCTATTCATCAATGCCCAACCGTAACTCAGTTTCTATAGAGGATGATTCAAGCAGGTGGACAGTTGTTTTTTTTTTTTCTAATAAGGTCAATGCCAAAATACATATCATAGAATCATACAGTAATTGAGGTTGGATGGAACCTAAGGAGATATTTTAGTCCAATCTGTTCAAAGCAGAGTCAGATAAGGCTAGTTAGAACTCTATTCAGACAGGACTTGACAGCTTCAAGGAGCGAAGACTGGGTGACCTAATCCACTGTTAAATTATCTACACAATGAAATAAGATTTCTTCCTACTCAGCTACATACATCCTGTGTTCCTTTGCTCTTTTGTCTCTTAGCACTACACTATGAGGAGCCAAGTTCCATGCTCTCCAGAGCACTCTTCTTCATCTTAAACGCCAGTACCCCTGAGCCTCCAATTGTCCTCTACTGAGCTTGCTCTAGTTTGCCAGTGTCTTGTTTGTGTTTGAAGGCCCAAAGTAAATGCTGATACTCTAGATGTGTACTAACAAAGCTCAGTAAAGGGAAAATAACCCTTCTGATCAGTCCACTGGCTGTGCTCCTGTTAATACAACTCCAAAAGCCATTGGCCTCCCTGTCTGTCACAGAACACTGCTGACTCATATTCAGCTCTCTGCCTATCTGAAACCCCAGGTCCTTTACACCAGAGCAGCTTACAGTCTGGGCTGGGCTGTCACAGGAGGCCATTCCTTTCCAGAGACAAGATTTTACATTTGTTCTTGTTGAATTTTTAAGGTTCACACTAGCCATTTCTCTAGCCTATGTTTTTCTGAATGGCAGCCCTACCAGCAACCAGTTCAGGTGCCTCCTGAATTTGGCATTATCTGCTAATGTCATGAGAGCACACTATCGCCTTTTCTTGAGCATATATAAAGATATAAAGATATTAAGAACATTGACCTCTCAAACACAAGAGCTTCTAGCTCTACAGGGAATCCTAATTGTAGAAAATTATTTTTTTCTAAAGCCAGCAACTCCTAAATAAGGGATTAAAATAAACTGTAAATTTATTTGCTGAAAGAAGGTCCAGACCACTCAATTCTTGCCCAGAGTGGTAATTATGTTACGTTTGGCAATGAAAATACTTGATGCTTGCAGACTCAGCAGTTACTGCTGGGTCTATAAACACATGAGGTGCTGATCATTTTTTCTGTTAGAAAGTGCTATCCACCTTTCCAGTCTTCAGCCAGTCATAATGTAATGGAACATACTATTCCTTTTCTCACTGATAACGAAGGGCTGATAACAAGAACTCTGTCCAATCTCATTTTCCTTTGGGAAACCTCTGCTGAGCTGAAAGTAATAATATCTAAGTCCATACTGAAGACATAAAATCTCCTTATTCCTGAATGCGTAGAGTCTGTCATCTTTTGTCAAAAGCAGCAATTAGGGAAATGATTTAGTGAAGATTGCTTCAGAAATAAGGATGAAATAACCTCAGGAGATTCCATCAAATATTAACACTTTCCCTTTTTGATTTTATGCTGCTACAAAAGTATTATATTTAACTAGTGGTACCTTACAATTTCTATCGCTTTTCTCTTTTTCCTTTGTTAGTTCATAAAGCAGTGCAGAAAACAGACATCACTATTTCATGCACAGAGCTCCTACTTACATCAACAAGAGAACACTCATCTAAGGTTAACCCACAAAAGGCACTGCCAACAAAGCTCTTTCTGAACTCAAGTCATTGTACCTTTTCTGAAACAGAAAAAGAAGTGCACTTGCCAGGCAAATTATAGCTAGGAGGAACATTTTTTTTTCCCTCCCCCTAAGGATTTGTATGTAACTAATGGAGAACTTCGCAGGTTACTAATTCAGAGCCTTGGTATCCTGACTCTTCCAGAGATTGTGAAATTTTGGTCTCAGAACACACCTTCTGACTCTCTTTCTTGCCTTGTCCTTTGTCTGCTTTGGCTATAGATATTCTGTGACAGAGTCTCTTGTTATATGTGTAAGTAACATACAAATAACAGAACTTCTCATTGGCAGTTGCTTTGTGATCCACATGGCCCTTGAAACACTATTCCTTCAGGGATGCACAATTTGCCACCACTTCTGAAGCAGCAATACACCAGCCCTCCTGAACTTCTAGTACTCATGAAATAAAAGATGACAAACTACTTTTTGCTTCACTGTTTATCAGGTTAAAGATCAGAGAAACTACCAGGTGCATCAGCTATGCTAATGGCAACAAACCAGTAGTTTTAGTATCCTTTTCTCTCAAGACACAAGGAAGCAACGGTATTGCCATTTGCAAAGTACAGGCATAGTAAGCACCTCCAATTCCTCCTTCTTTTCCCATGAAAATGCAACAAAACCAGAAGCCCTAACAACACAATTCAGCAGCTTACCAGAGAAATTCCATTCAGCCACCTGCTTGGTATTACAGGCACCTTAAACATCCTTTTTGCAAAATATTTACCCAAACTGAGCCAAAACACCATGGGTAGTACACTTCTAGCTAACTCTCCAGACTTTCATTTGTACCCCCATCCCCCTAGAAAACCCATAAAACAGTACTGTAACAATCTATGGTGTTTTCAAGTAGCCAAGACAAGTAAACACAAATATAGAATCCTCATTTAAATTCACTGAATAAAAAAGCAAGTTTTGAAATAAATGCTGCATGGCTGCAATTTTTGCCAGTCTAACATTTCCTTTACACAATCCAAAAATCAAGGAAGGTTAATGTAAACAGACTGCCAAGGAGATCATTCAGCTTAGCATCACAGGAAGATGTGCATTTTATGAAGCCTGTCCACACTGTAGAATTGAAGAACTATGCAGTTTGCTCACTCCCACCTCAAATCAAGAGAGGTCTTCAAGATGATATTGCATTTGTATGCTGAAAGCCCAATCACTACACTCAGCTACTGGCAACACAAGGTGTTTGCTATTTGCAGTTATGCACCCTAAAACATCAAGAAATGTCACAGGGAAACAGCTAAAAAAAAAGTAGAGAAATGTAGCATTTTTTGTCTCCTTAAGAAACATTGTTCAAGATACACAAACAACAATCAGCATTGTCTACAAATCAAAGTGTTTGTTGTGACAGTATTTTAATCACCTGGTAAGACTTTGGTCTGAAAAAACAGCACCCTATTTTGCACCAGCTGCAATTCAATGGTACATGATGAGTTACATTTTCAGTAGGAAATCCTGTCAAGTCAGCAAGACATACAAAGATCTAATGAAATAATGTATAGTTAGGTGGATCTACTAAAAACTTCTGTGCTTAAATGACAGAAACAAAACTCAAGTATGTGGGGACTTTGAGAACAAAAGGTGTACAAAAGGTTAGGAGGTGGTAGAGTTGCAGGCATATGGATACAACTGTAAGAATGGGTATCAGTTATGGTTGAAGATACCGAATATGAAGAGGGCTTTATTAACACACTGAATATCAGACTGATAGAAGTACTCCAAGCATTACAGCCCTGGGAAAGAGCAGCAGAAATTTGTTGGGAAAAAAACAAACAAACAAAAAAACTAAAAAAATAACCTTGAGGTTGCTGGTCAACAGATAGTTGAACACAAGCCAGCAGTGCGCCCATATGCCAAATAGCATCCTGGCCTGCATCAGAAATAGCGTGGCTAGCAGGATTAGGGAAGTGACTGTCCCTCTACACTCAGCCCTGATGAGAGCATGATCTGAACATTGTCTTCTGTCTGGATCACTTACTATGAAAATATTTCATTTCTTGAGCAAGTGCAGAAAAGAGCAATGAAGCTGTTGAAAGGACTACAAGACAGGACTTATGAGAAGCAGCTGAAGGCACTTTGATTTTTCTAGCATGGAGAAGAGGCAAGATCCCGCTGCTCTCTACAGCTACTTGAAAGGAGGCTGCAGTAAGGTGGGTGCTGGTCTTTTTCTCAGTTGGTACATGATAGGACACTTGACTTGTAGATGTGTAGACTTGGCACTAAGGTACATGGTTTAGTTGATAGGACTCAATAAGACTGATGTTTGGACTCAATGGATCTTAAAAGTCTTTTCCAACCTAAATGATTCTATAACTTCTTCAATTAACGTTTGTGGTCACAGCCAGGTTTGAGTAATACTACCGCATGTTCTTCTCCAGATACCACAAATATAAGAAGAAAAGTTAAGCTACTAGTACCTGAGAAAGGCAAAATTGCAGAACTACTCAGATACTGCTAGAATCCAGTAACAGAAATAAATGAAGCTAGGCGGTCTGAGTCTCAACCCTAAGCTGGACACAAGAAGCTCCACGGGACAGGAACTCAGCTAAAATCTCACACCAGACACTAGTGAAGAAGGAGGAAAGAGAATAGAACAGCATGATTTTAGCAATCATGGTTGCATTGGAAGGTGGCAATGTCTGCCACCTAGTGACTCTAAGCCAAAGATTAATTGCAGACCTTTCCAGTACAGTAGGGATAAGACTACAAGAGCTTATTTTAGAGTTCTGCATAGCAGGAAGCTACTGACATTGCTATATAACCACTTTACACAGTCACTAGAGAGAAGCAAGCATACGTATCTAGATATTCATACCTTTCAGTGAGCTATAGTAAGCCCCAGTGACCAGCTCTAAAGTAGATGAAATGATTTTAATTCTCATAAAGCAGTCCTAAGAATGAACCAAAAATTGCTAAAACGCATATACTTAAGTAACTCAGAGAAAAGGAGCTAGTCTGCTGACAAAGAAGCAAAACTGTAGCTGACAGGTTCTCAGTAATACTAGGCAAAGCATTTACAGGTAGACCAGCAGTCATATATAGAAAGAAGAACAGAAGTCACCCACCTGTTGAAGACGTCATATGACCATACAGCACTCCCTCCCAAGCAGCAGCCTAGGTCCAAGAAATACTCTTCCTTCAGTGGATGGCCCTTGTATGAGCCCAGGCTGGCTCCACCCTGGGTCCACCCCTTCTTGCCACATGGGCAATACAGGTGCAAACAATTTGGCTGTGCTCCCTGGGCCAGCCACATTCCTTCCCCAGGTGCTCAATCACCAGTTTAAGGCATGACCTGACAGTTCTCCTGCAGTAGTCTAGGACTCCCCGTTCCATAACAAGGGCCTATCATATAGCTAAGCCAGGTGAGAAATAAGGAACCTACCAGAAGATATGAACCTGAGTTACAGCTTGTATGTTTGTCTTCTTCTATGAAGAGCTATCATGATGAGTAGACAAAACTAAGATGCTTCTGTAGAAATGTTAAATCTATGGACCCTGCATATTGCCTGCAGGGTTCGTGACTCTGTCCTGGTGGAAAAAAAAATAAATGCTTACAGGAGAACAAAAATAAAAATAAAAAGAGTCTATTTAGTAGATAGCTGGCATGTACTAATGACTTTTTCCTCCGAGGGAAACGATATTCAGAGGTACCAGGTGCTACCTAAATACTGAAACCAAGGGGACAGTAGCAATTACATGTGTAGATGGTCTTATGATAAACATTCAGATATGTGAATGTATCTTCACTTTTCAAAGATTCCTTGTGAGCCTTCACACGGGTACTTTTGTCACTGTTAATTGATCTTCTCTGCTCACATCAAGAAGGGATATTTCTGCTTTATGCATGCAGCTGTCTAAAAGCAGGAACTGGCTGTGTTCAGCTATTGCTGATTCATTACAAGGAATTTGTAGAATTCATCATCATTAAAAAAAAACTTAAAATGTGTGAAGATAGGATGGGGCTTTTTAATATTAAAATATCTAAGTTTTTTCTATTAGTTAATGCCTACAGTTAACATATGTGTGCTGTGTGGTAATTAATCTTCCTAGCAGTACCTCAATGGACCGTATTTCTACTGGAGGGCCTTCCTTAGCACTACATAAAATGGAATTTTTGAAAGGTCAGTTGATGTTGCAGAAGCCCTAGCAGTAACTTATGCTTAGACTGCTAATACATTGGCATTTCTTAAACAATCTGATAGAATTTAATTATATTACCTTATGCTACAGTAACCAGCATTAACTCAGGTTAAAGCAAAAATAATTTGGCTTAAATGTTCCGTGCATGATACTACATAGCACAGTCTCTGTGAATGATAATTTGCCAGGAACACTCAGGAATCCTATTAGATCTCTTTATTTGGAAGCCAGAAGATATACAAGACACAGCAAAAATTACAGGCTTACTTCACTGATTCATAATAAGTGCAAAATACTAACAAAGCCATTGGCAGTGATGTTTAACTAACAACATTCTGTCAAATTAGCTATTTAGAAATAAGATACTCAAAACAATAGTTTGAGAATCCTTATTTGCCAAAAACACTCTGTGCAGAACATTTACATTTAAAATGATCATATGTGCAATCACCATTGAGAATATTCGCTAGGACCTTCTCTTTCATACACACCATAAAATATCATTTGGAAAAAAATTCTACAAATGAATCCAAGAGACTGAAGATTTTATTCCTTTGGGGGCAGGCAGTCAAACCTTCTTGAAGTCATTAATATCTAGAGATGACTTGTCTCTCTTCAGTTATTTGACAGTGCTTTTGGAAACCATGGCATCTGATACTCTGACAAAGATTTACTGAAGCAATGATGTGAGGATAAACCTAACATATAAAAACATTAGCATGATCCACTGCAAATAAAATGGCTAAACAAATCTAGTGATTCATTGTTATTTACAAGCAGCTTTATAGTGATGACACCAAGAATTTGACAGAGAATTCACCAGAAAGCCATGAAAACAGCACCTTATCTACATGTACTATGACAGTTGAAGAACTTGAAGCAAATAAAACATTTTTTTCTTGCACAAGTAAAGCATCTCTCTCTGTCAGCGTGGTTTAACTGCACTAGAAATGAATGAAGTTATTTAGATTTTTATCATTAGCAATTTGGAAGACCAAACAAGACACATGAATCAGAGAAAATTGTGTGATAACAGCGTAGCTAAATGAAAACATTTCAACTGTTTCTGAGATTGCATAATATGAATAAATATCCCTCATTCAGTAAATACTAGATATTCTTTCCCTGAGTAGTCCTACTATCACTTGTGGGAAGCAAGAATGATGAGCTTCTTCTAGAGAAAGGGCATTAAAAATCCCAAGGATTTCCACATAGCACACTGGATGTGTTTGTATCTGGGTGCCCACACAATTAATTCCCATGATTCTCTTGAGCTACATGCTCCCACCTGACCAATTTATGGGTCAGAAGTTTAAAAAACAAAAGAAAAAAAAAAAACACAATAAAAAAATTGCCACTAAACTCAGCCTTTATATATATATATATGTATGTCAAGACTCTTCTCTGCTGTTATGAGGCATTTTTCCTCAATGAATTCCAATTTTACTTTAATTTTTGCCTAAAAGCTTGGATGTTTTTTTTTTATTGCTGTTATTATTTAAGTTTTGTTGTAATTTTTTGTTACTGCTTTTCAAGCTATGATACAAAAGATATGGGTCAGTCACAACCTTTTTCATTGTGCTACTCACAGAAAGGAAGATCTGAAAAAGTGTAGTTGGAAGCAGTTCTAATATTTCCAAGCCAAATCCACTCAAAGACAGGAAAAACAAAAGTACATAATTTCCTTCAGCAGCTACACTTCTATGCCATTTTCCAGTCGCCATAATCTTTCTTCCACACCATCTGTTGCAGTACTTGTGATTTTTGCATCTACCCTACCTAAACCTTCCTCTAAACTTCCAGGCTGTGGATTCATGCTCCATTTTCTTCTTTCTACTTATGTGCCCCCCAAAACCTTAGGCCAGCTCAAACTCAAAGAGAAACTTCTTACCATTTTCTTTTTTTCCCCCGAGCAACAAAAAATTATCTTTGATTATTGCCTACTCCACAGCTCTCCTTCCTTACGTTCTTTGCCTGTGCTCTTCACACTCCAGCTCTTACTATTTCTCTATCATATGTTAATGAATCCCATTCACTGAGTTTGGTAGTCAAGCTCTATAATCCTCATTAATGTCTTGCCACATTTCTAATACAGTTAGTTATCTAAATACTGCTAGTTTTCTTCTCTTACTACTCCACATCCTCTTTTCCACTCCTAATACCTTCATTGACTTACAAAGTATAACTGTTCAACAATCACAGAATTAAAAATTGATATTTTTTCCTTGTTTCTAATTAATTCCATCAAAAAAGGGAGGTAGAACTCAAGCTCTAAAGAAAAGCTTCTACCTTTCCTGTTTGAGCTACTACTGACATTATGGCCACTAAGATTCAACAAGTTGCAGTGCTGGCTGATAGCATGCTAGACACTCTTTTAAAACAAATAAGGCAGTCATACTTCCAAATTACCTGCGTTTTCCTGCACTGCACAGTCCAATTTCCTTAAATTCCGCTTCACAATCTCATTTCTACCATTTCCCTTGTGGTACATCTCATTATCACCAGCACAACCAGAGGAACTGAGCAGGGAACTTGTAAACGGAAAGAGAACAGTGGAAGTAAATTATGCTATGAAAAGAATAGTGAGATTGATGGAGACTGCTCATTTTGGTGCTGAAATTATTTGTAGGATGAGTAGCTTCTGAAGAAAATATAATTTTATGCCACAGTACTCTACCCAATGTGCTTGCACACCAAAACACATTCTCAAGTTCAAAAAAGGTTTGCTAAGCTTTGATTATATGGCCTGGAAACTCCAGTTACGCTACAAGTCTGTTTATGGAGTCATTCATTCTGTGCATGAGATGTTCTCATTGCAATTTTTATTAGCCTTCAGAGCAGGCTTTCCATGTCTCCTTTGTAAGGAAAGTACTGGGTGACTCAGCAAGCAGTTTGCTGCAAACCTATTGCCCATAAGCCCATTACTGATACAATCAATTTAGCTGCAACTACCACCAGGTTGCTTTATCATAAAATCCCTGCAGTAGAAGCTTGCAATGCACTGAGAATTCATGGTTCATGCTCTTAAATAGTTACTGCATCTAAGATTGAATAACTGCGGCATTTCGGAAATAATAAAAATAATTTTAAATAATATTTCTACAATGAAGTTTAAGATAATTGCTGGGATGTGGGGGTAGAGGTGTTGGGAGGTGACACACGCTATTTATGTATTTATTCTACTCCTAAATCATTCTTGATCTGGAAGGATAAATGAAAGACTTCTAGCAATTTTTGACATATAAATGCAGATCAGCTTATGTTCTTACCTCTCCAGTTCCTAGTATTTGTGGGGGAAGGGCACTGTCATTTGAAAATATGCATATTTTCAAACCTGAACATGCACCTGAGCCAGCAATATGCCTCTAATCAGATCTTCACTATACTGCATATTTCTGAGTGCAAATTTAGAACAGAAACACATTCTGAAATACAACTGTAAGACCTCCCTCAGTTTCAATTAAAGCTAATTTCTCAGTTGCCTACTGACTGACCTCAAACAGGGGCTCTAGAACCTACTATTTCCTACGTCATGAAACACCTATTATAAAGGGTATGTTGCCAATACATAGCATATATAGGATGTCTCAAGTTTAGGCTGCGCAGCTTCTGACAAGGAGAAAGTTAGATCGTATTACAGGGCAGGTTACAAAGCTCACTTCAGATAGAATGTTAAAGTGGCGTAGATAGTACCCATATCCTTTACAGAGTCTGGCCACAGCTAAACGAATCAGTGCTTGTCAATGCTTGGCTGGGTGGTTCTTTCCATCATTTTCATTATTTTGAAGTATTTCTGTAATGGTCTGAGGAAAATTACAGTTTCCTTTAAAATAACTTGAATCATGTACCAGAAGAACAATCTGTCAGTATATTTGCTGTAGTTTGAATAAATTGATTTTACTAGGCAAGAAAGGAAAGGAATTGATATGCAAGTGATACATAAATATATGCAACTAAACATTTAAAAAACAGATTATATTGCTCTAAAGTAAGTGCACTGTGCTTAACATATCAATAACTGTGCATGCTATAGATCTAGGCATATTCCACCAAATACCCTTCACATTCTGTAAACAGCATAAATCCCTATCTAAATTCTCCAATGGATTCATTGCATTTTACCAGTCAGTTGTCTAATCTACACACAGGTTTCCATTTCCACAATATATTACGCTTTGTAATAAGACATGATTTTAACAAGAAAGGCTTGTGCAGTGTTCTTTGAGACAGGGTGCTTTTCACGTCTCATAATGATCAAAATTGCCTCCATTAAGGAAAGTATTTCACTGCATTCAAACACTCTCCCCCAAGAAATGCGATTTATTAATGATTCAAAAAAATCTCTATAATCCCCACTGGTCTAAGGCATACTGCAGCCTCCAATCCTAGCCCCCAGCAAATCCATGTGCATTTATGACTTTTATGCAACTTAAGTCAAGTCCTGCATCCCATAACGACCATGTCATGACATGACACATCCTCTGCCAATTAATATTATCAGTTTGATAGCCTATGCCTCTACAGCACTTTACTCTTCATTGAGCTGCTTAAGACATGGGTCGGTTATGTTAATAGTAAGGAATAAGTGTAGAGGCTCAAGCTGCAAGCAAAAAATAAATTAATACATGAACATTTGGCTGGAATTTATTTTCACCTCATTAGCTGATCATTTCAACAGCATGCCTATTTGCAAACATTTCCAGTTACGCAATTGAAACATACTGAAAATCACTCCAGCCTGCATGAATAAAAGCATCTGAACTGACAGAAATGCAGGACTTTGCTCTCTGTCCCACCAAGCCGTATGTCTTTGGCTTTCTGCATTAAAGGTCAAGTTACCAAACTGGGCTGAACGCCAAAGTTTTTATATATTCAGTGACCTCCTATGGCTAGATTGTCCAAACGTGAATATTATCTACTGACTGTATTTTACATAACATTATTGGCTATAAAGAGCTACAGGAGTAGCCTGTTCCCCTGCCAGCTGTAATAACTAAATGAAATGAAACCAACCCAAACTCATCCCAAA
Organism: Perdix hodgsoniae; assembly: GCA_035772895.1. Taxonomy (NCBI): domain Eukaryota; kingdom Metazoa; phylum Chordata; class Aves; order Galliformes; family Phasianidae; genus Perdix; species Perdix hodgsoniae. The sequence continues at coordinate 5,892,818 of JAPSGF010000023.1, read as the reverse complement.
TTCATGCCACATTACAGAGAGGCAGGCATTTCATGGGAATCTATTCATAACAAAACACTGCACTACAGATCCCATCTGCACAGAAGGGACTAAAAAAGTACTGTTGCTTTATTAAACAGCTATCACAGGCCTCCTGTGACTTCTGTTTCATTGGAGGCTTTTAGGATTTCTGACCAGAGTGTGTCAGGAAGCAAAAACTTGACATTTCAAATTGTCCTTTTCCAGAAACTACTCACAGTAACAGCCATGTGTACTGACAGTGGCACTAAGCCTGCCCACACCCTACTTCCTCAATTCACAAGGTATTCCTCCTGAATTTCAGAACCAGAATGTGTGTGAATACATTTTACCAATTTCATAGATTGTTTTGTTGGTTTTTTTTTGTTTTTTTTTTTTTAAGGGATATATCTTCTGCTGAGAAATCAACAGTTTTCAATTGAAAACTTCATTTATAATAAATTGTTATAATGCTTAGTTACCTTCCCTGCTGAAAAATTAGTTCTTAGATCACGTCATATGCTCATGTTGTCCTGAAACAGACTCTTTTTTTTGTGTTTTTTTTTTCTTCTCTCTTTCCCATCAACATTCTCAGACAATATGTTTGATGTGAGCGCTGATTTGAACTGCCTCTTCCAACATCTTCCCATTTTGGTCAAATACTTTAAAAAGCAGAGTTGGGGTTTTGCTGTATTATGATCCCTCCTGTGTCTGAGCTGGCTGAGCAATGTGACACCCATGCACATGATAAACCAGGCACTTCCTTACAGAGGTCCCATTCTAATGGGATTTTTAAATGAAGATTTCCATTTAGGAGTACCTTCTCCTTACACAGAAACATATTGTTGCCTTTTTCTCTCCAGTGAGCATATTGCCCATTCCCATTTCAAAGGGAAAAAAAGAGAAGAGCTCACACAGTCTGCCAGGCTTTGGAGCTCAGAATGAAAGCAGGATCTTAGATAACTCCTGCAAAATGCATGACATTACAAAAAATACATATGTGAAACCTCTAATTAACATTAATTGGACCAAAAGAAAATTGCCATGAAAATACTCAGATACCTGATTATTTTAACAGACATCTTTTGCTCTTTAGAAACAAACAAAAAAGCTGGTCATGTTTTCTTCTTTCTTCCATAAGAATCTTAGATTCAGACCATGAGATCACTACCAGGAGCCTGGCATAAGAGCAGTATCTTTTATTTTCCCAAGTACAACATCATACAGAGCAAAATATGTATGTTTTTAAAAAGCTTACTTCTAACTTGAGGATAAATTGATGATAAACTGAGTGCTCATCCATGCCTGCACATAGCCACACACATCATGAATTGAATGTCTCACAAGCGAATTTAGAATGTCAAATGTCAGAAAAGCTGTTTTTAGCTTGCTCAAGTAAGCATAGGCCTCACAAGAATAAACTTATCTTAATAAACTCCATCTTCATGTCAAAAACAATTAAAAACAAAAGACAAAAGGATAAGAAAGTTATGAAATTCAATGATTTGAGAAAGTCTGTGCACAAAAACATGTACGTCAAAGGCTAACGAAAGATGTTTGTTGTTATTAAATGAAATCCAAGTAATTCTGTTGTGAGCAACTTGAAAGTCTGGGCACTACAAAATGCCAGCTGAATATTAACTTCAAGAATACAGTGTTTTATGCTATGAAATAAAGCTATAAAGTACATTGACTTGAGCAGCCATTCCTCCTTCAGAATTTCAGTGATCACAGAGTAATTAATTCAAGAACCATCAATGTCAATCTTTATTTCTTTAGTCACATGAAATGAGTATCAAGGAGGGAAGGAGGGAAATCTTTGTGGTTGTAGAAGCATAAAATAGAGAAAAGAGGTTACACAAATATTTTCTTCTTATAAAAATGTTGGGAAAAAAAAAGCCCATAGAGTTCTTGCTGCTTACTAGGTGAGAGGTTGAATCTTAAAGGACAGCTCTCAGTTGTATCCTTTTAATGGATGACTGCAAAGTATTCCAATTATTATAGGAAATACTGGAGAGAAAAAAAAAAAAAGAAAAAAAAAAAACTTCTGCTGTTTTTCAGAGGTTTGTAAATGACAAATGAGATCGCAAGAGTTAATTATTTCAAAGAATAAAAAGGAAAAAGAAAGGAATTAATCACCTAGATTTGAAAGAATCTATTATTGACCAGAACGTTGTACTCCTGGTGTATTACCCAAACATTGAAACATGCCTGCTGGGTGCTTATTAGAGTTATTCATTTTAATGAAATTGCACACAAGAATGCACACTAAACACACCATTTATTTATCTGACTAATATTTACAACACCTGTTGCCATGGCTATCTATTAGAGACAGTAATGTAAATCAGCAAACACAATGCTGGAAAAAAAAACCATAATTAAAAACAAAACAACCGAATCAAATGGCAAGCAGATGAGGAAAGCCTTTCAGTGTGTCCTGAAAATGTCTGCTGCCCAGGCACTGCTGGACTGTGCAGGAAATGCAATTCCCCAAGGACAAAGCCTTGAAAAGAGGACATCCTGTTGCTAGCCACATAAAGGGATTTGTTCTGATCTCAGCTCAGCATAGGATCTAGAATAATTCTCCTAAACTCCATGAAGCCTGGTGTGTGAACACATTTTACCAATGTCTCTGTGGGCTGCTCAAGCTTCTGTGGTACTCAAGAAGTTCTTCAGCCCCAGCCACAAGCTTTTGTGCTGCCTATTCAACCTCCTAAACCAGAAAATATTACAGACAAGGGTTCCTAGATGAGCTGCCTGCATCATCTGCCTCCTCTGAGCCCCTCCCTGCAGCCCAGGCAGTGCATACAAGTAAAATGATAAGCTGATGAAGTATTTCATCTTTGGCAGATCTGCTGTTAAGCATGTAGATGTGAAATACCAGTTGGAAAGTAAGTCTAGAAAGGGCCTACGTGTAATGCATTCATACAAATTCCTAACATGACTCCAGCTGGAGATTTGGGTGGAACACGTTAAATTCACGTTTCAAATTTATCATGTTACTTAGTTCAACTGAATGATCTTAATTTCTGCAGATTTCAGTCTTTGAGCTCCTAGTTCTTCAGATCAGAGTAAAAAGCATAAACGTTTCATTCCTTACCTGAATTCATACTTTATCACCAGTGTAAACCTTGGATATGTTGACACTTTAATTACAGTAATAAGCACGCCTTATGCTCTGAACTAGCAAGAAGGAGTTTCAGCACATGGTGCAGGTAATGAAACATGCTCATTCCTGTTGAGCACCCGAGAGTGTGCATTTCACTCTAGCATGGATCTCTGCATTCTGCAGCTGCTGGCTGAAGCAGACAGTATTCCTCATTACTCAAACAAAGAGCCAATCTTCATGACAGACAATTTTAGAAAATTAATTTCTTTATATGAGCCTCTACATCTAATCTGACCAAAACTAAAAACAGCCTATAAAATACAATTATAGAGCAGTCACCAGCTTTGTATGTTCTTAAAACACTGTTTTTAGTGTTTATTTTATGCTGCTAGAATAGTCGTTGATTTTCCATGGAGTACAGTAATTACATTCTACCCAAAGTTTTAACATTACACATCTTAATTATTTACAGCATTATGTGTTTAATGGTGCATTGTATTACTTACTTTGGGTAATATCTCTAACACTGTAATAGAACAGGCCAGACAATAAAATCATTCTGCAGAGAGAGACAGCTTATCACTTACCCTTCTTTGTTGGTGGCCCTACTTGCCTTCTGAGTAATTCCCCTCTTTAAATTAGTCAGCTGCCCAGAAGGGCTTTTTACAAAACTTTATGAGGACCTCAGACTTAGCTGAATGTGAAAACGAAAGGGCATGCCATGCAATTTAGGTTTAATGAATTTATGACTGATATGTTTGTCCTGTGATGGATGATTTTGTGTTAGTAAAACACCAAAAAATGAAGCCTTCTGGCTAAAAACACCAACATGCAGACTGCAGTAGCATGATGACTTAGCAATTCGTCTGCTCCTTTGGTAATTCAGATTTGCTTTTCCTGTTGGTTATCTAAATTTGTAGGTGTTCTTGCAAAAAATATATATGTATATTATTTGCACTGAATACAAGATTTCTCTGAATTATTTTCCTACAATAACATACATCAAAATACAGAAATTCACTACAGAATTTAAAAATATTCAAACAAAAACATGATTAAGCTTAGAGTTTGGGTTTCAGGTACACTTCAAAAATCCAGAGGAACAATGTTTTCTGGATGTGCACTTTTCAAAACCACTGAATTGTTAAGGATTTAAAGATAGACTTTAATTGGATGCTACTATTCATAACAATGCCAGAAGTAAGTGCTCTGGAAAGAACAACAACAAAAAAATGCAACAGTGAGTTGTGGCGACTGTATACTTAATATACCATCTTTCCTCTCCTCACCAAATCCTACATCTCCATGCTGCTCTTCACTCAGTTGCATGCTACTGCAGCACTTCTCAAATAACTAGCAAAAAACATGCAAAGTTGTATAAGTTATTGACAGAGGCCCCAAAGGTTTTATACAGACTGATAATACTCGATTTATTCTCTGTATCTTTCAGGGATAACAAGTAGAAGCTGCAATGCCACTAACCATGCTGAAATACTGTACAGGGAATGGAGTTATATCTATTTATCTCACAGCTGTTCCCAGGAGGATCCGTTTTGGGCCCTTCACTACAAGACAGACACTGTGGCCCTGGAGCATGCCCAGAGAAGGGCAGTGAAGCTGTTAGGGGGTCTGGAGCACAAGACTTATGGGGAACAGCCAAGGGAACTGGGATTGTTGAGTCTGGAGAATAGGAAGTTCAGGGGAGACCTTATCAGTCTCTACGACCTTATAGAAGGTTGTGGTGAGGTGGGAGTCGGCCTCTTCTCCTGCATAACCGCAACTGGACTAGAGGGAATAGCCTCAAGTTGCAGGTTCAGGTTGAATACTAGGAAAAATTTCTTCTCTGTAAAAGTGTTCAGGCACTAGGCTGCCCAGAGAAGTACTGGAATCACTCTCCTGGAGATGTTCAAGAAATGTTTAATGTTGTAATGAGGGGCATGGTTTAATGGAGAAATATTGCTGATAGGTGGATGGTTGGACTGGATGATCTTGGGGGTCTTTTCCAACCTTGATGATTCTATGATCAGTGACCCCACTTCATTCAACCACAAGTCTTCCTCTATCTTCAATCATGCAGTTCTTCATTTTTCCCTTACATTGCCTCATTATGGCCCAGCATCCAGAACTTTTGGGGAGCAAAGGCAGAGGGGAGCACTAAGCAGTGTCAGGTGAACAAACAGGAGGAACATGGTTATCTACTAGAAGAGCAAGATTTACCTTGGGCTTAATGCCTGAAGTACTGGAGGATGCTGCAATGCAAAACTGAATTTTGGCTCAAAAGATTTCAACAAGGAGGAAAAAAAAAAAAAAAAAAAGCAGGAGTGGAGGTGGGGAATGCAACATCAGGCAGGGCACTGCCTTTCCAAGAGAAGTAACAAATTCACAGAGAAAAATTCAAAAGCTAGTAAAGGAATAGATAAAGTACAGGAGTTCTGAACCAAAAGGGTGAACCATAAAGCTAGTAAGCTGCAAGGGCAGGAATTCAATTATATTTGCCTTTCATATCATTTCTAATAGATAAGGATGCGTTGAAGCAAAAGCATGAAGTACTCTGATCTAAGATGTATAAATTTATGCTCTGATAAATAAAACACCTCTGAAGAGAAAAGAGAGGAAAATTACAAGAGAAGTTTAAAAGAAAATAATTATGCCTTATTGCAAGGCATGTTAGCAGTATGCTAATCAGGAACTCTGAAAACAGACACTGATTAAGAAGGTAAGATTTTTTTCTCCTGAGACAGACGTGGCATTGGAGATGTAAAGGTACCACTGACACCAGATGCCAGTAAAAGCATCCCAAGAAACAAAAAGCTTTCCTGCATAGCACAATGTGGTGTGAAGATAGTTTGACTATCTGTAAATCTGCCTCATACTCAACTTCCCAGACCAGGCAGAACCATGATTGCTCGTATTCACTGTCCTGGTCCTCTACCTTCCTTTCTCTCATCATGTGTTTTAAGTGGCAATTATTTGCCATGGTACCAAGCAGACTAGCACATCCATTGGAAAACCTTCTTGTATTTAAATATTTTATCTAAGCATTTACTACCATGTTTTGCCTACACCCTTGCCTCTCTTGTCACCTGAAATTCCCACACCAAAGCTCAGAGCAGTCCCAGCTCTTGCAAGCTCATCCTCCACATCAGGAAAAATACAGTCCAGCATGGCAAAGATGCTTTGCTGGAGGAAATTGTTTGGCAGAGCTACTCCAATACTTCGTTGTTGCAGAAAGGGAATTTATCTCACAGGGATCAAGGGGCTTCAGTCAAAATGATTCAGTCCTTTTCCCACTAAGAGAGGAGCCTTGACAAAGCACTGTCTGGAAACTGCTCATGCAGTGGTTCCCAGCAAGCTGTGATGCTCGACACTGGCAATCTCAGTCTCATGCTTTGCTGTCTTGGGGGTAACAAAGTAAGTTACAATTTCTTAACATTTCTTAACCTAGGAATGTCTCTTCTAAAAATGCATCTGGATGCTGGACAAGCTAGTAATTGAATCTGGCTTGTTAAATTCTCCACTGACTGTAAATATCCGTGATCTGCATGTGTTTGTTTTTAACCTCTTTTCTTTTTTTCTTTTTCTTATCTGCCTTGCTCTCACCAGCCAGCCTTCACTCCTTACTCTATCCACAGAGTTCTTACCCAGTGAGACCCCCAGAATTTTCCTCGGGGTGCAACCGTAATTATATTTGCTTCATGTCTTTGTGGGGTAGATGAGAATTTAAATGGTTTAAGCAAAGTTACAAGAGAAAATGTAATGGTATTTGGAACTTTTAAAACAATTGACTTTTCACATGTCATTCTGAGCTCAGCTCAGAGGCCAGCCTTTCACCATCAATCTCCCCCAGCCATCTCTCAATACAACACAAACAAGATTAGACTTTTGTTGCTGTCTCAAAGTCAATCAGGGTCATCCACAGCAGACAAAGATTGAAAGTGCTTTTTTTTTATTTTTTTACTTTTTACTTTCTCCTTATCCTCTGATAAGATTTGTTCTTTTTCAACTACATTCCAGATTGGGAGAAATATTTTTCTTTTTCATTTCTTTAAGGCACTTCTTTAGATGATTTTCCTCTTCTTTTGGTTGTGAGCCTACCAGGGGAGGTGCTCGGTTACATGTGCTGAGAAGGTGGGAGATGTGGAGATAGACAGCTGTTTTGGGCAAAGTGACCATGAAATGGTAGAAATCTCAATTCTTGGGGAAGTCAGGAGGGGGGGCAGAAAAACTACTACCTTGGGTTTCCAGAGGGTGAACTTTGAACTGTTCAGGACAGTGATAGGGAGAGTTCCTCAGGATTCAGTCCTGAAAGGTAAAGGGGTTCAGGAAAGCTGGTCGCTCCCTAAGAAGGAAGTCTTAAAGGTGCAAGAGCAGGCCTTCTGTGCCATAAGGTAAGCTGGTGGGGAAGAAGACCCGTGTGGATGAACAGGGAGCTTTTCCTGAGGCTTCAGGTGAAAAAGATAATCTATCTCCTGCAGAAGAAGGGACAGGCAACTTGACTGGAGTAAAAGAAGTTGTTAGGATGTGCAGAGAGAAAATTAGAAAGGCAAAAGCCCAGCTTGAACTCAACTTGACTGTTGGAGTAAAAGAAAAAAATCTTCTTTACAAATACAGTAAGAGGAGGACTAGGGAAAACTTTCTTGGTTGCAGTGGGGAACATAACCACTACAGATAAGGAAAATACAGAGGTTCTCAATACCTTCTTTACATGTCTTTTAAAAGTCAGACCAGTTATCCTCAGGGTACTCTACCTCCTAAACTAGAAGCCATCTTTCCTCAGATGGGAAGCAGAATAAACCACCATGATTCAGTTGCAAACTGTTAGAGAGCTACTACTCCACCTGGTCTGCCACAAGTCCATGGGGCCAGATAGGATATACTCAAGGGTGCTAAGGGAACAGGCGCAGATGATAGACAAGACTCTTTTCGTCATCGGTCAGCATTCCTGGTCAACTGGAGAGGTCACAGAGGATTTCAGACTTGCCAGTGTGACTCCCATCTACAAGAAGGGTATAAGGAGGATCCAGGAAACTACAGGCCTGTCAGCCAGACCTCAGTGCCAGGAGAGGTTATGGGGCAGATCATCTTGAGAGAAATCACATGGCATGTGTGGGACAACTAGGGGATCAGGCCTAGCCAGTACAGGTTCATGAAAGCAGGTCCTACTTGGTCAACCTGATTCCTTCTATGATCAAGTGACCCACATAATGAATGAAGGAAAGACTGTTCATGTGGTCTGCCTAGACTTCAGTAAAGCCTTTGACACAGTAAAGCCTTCTCCCATAGTAGTCTCCTGGAGAAGCTGGCAGCCTCTGACTTGGATGGGTACACTCGTTGCTGGGTAAAGAACTGGCTGGATGGCCAGGCCCAGAGAGTGGTGGTAAATGGAGTTAGATCCAGCTGGTGATTGGTTATAAGTGTGTTTCCCCAGGGGTTACTAGAGCCTGTCCTGTTCAGGTTCATCTTTACTGATGACCTGGATGAGGGCATTGAGTGTACCCTCAGTCAGTCTGCAGGTGACACCAACTTGGCAGGAAGTGTCAATCTGCCTGGGAGTAGGAAGGCCCTTCAGAGCAACCTGGACAGGATGGATAGCAGGGCTGAGGCCAATGGGATGAAGTTCAACAAAATCAAGTGCCAGGTCCTGCACTTTGGCTACAACAACTTCAGGCAACACTACAGGCTTGGGGCAGAGTGACTGTGCAGAGGAAACAGACCTGAAGCATAAGTCTTAAGAGGTGTGGCTGAGGGAAGTGTGATTGTTTAGTCTAGAGAAGAGGGAGTCAAGGTAGACCTTATAACTCTCTACAACTATCTGATAGCAGACTGTGGTGAGGTGAGGGTCAGCCTCTTCTGCCTTGTGACTACTGATGAGAGGGAATGGCCTCAAGTTGTGTCAGGGGAGACTCAGGCTGGACATTAGAAAATACTTCTTTTCTGAGAGAGTGGTTCAGCACTGGACTGGGCTGCCCAGGGAGGTGGTAGAGTCAACCACCCTGGAGGTGTTCAAGAAATGTTTAGATGTTATATTGAGAGACACAGTTTAGTGGAAAACATTGGTGATAGGTGGATGGTTGGACTGGATGATCTTGGAGGTCTTTTCCAACCTTGACAATTCTATGATTCCAAGGATAGCCTCAAGTCAAAAAAGATTCATTTCCAAGCTGCAAGCAACCTCAGTTTCCTCTCTCGCTGACTCTTGCACTGATATCAGTAAAAGTGCTCTCTGCTACACACTGACTGTCACATTGGCTTTGGGATATGAACTGGCTTATCCAAAAGCATTCAGTGAAAGAGATTTTTTGTCCACCTTTTTTCATGACTAAAATCGAATTTATGTGATGAAACATCTGAAAAGACACCGGGTGTTTTCTCCAACCCTGCGAGGATTTGCACATTTCATATACCCTGACTCTTTCTATTGGCTTCAGTTGACCATAACGCAAATTAAACACTCAGTGCATAAAGCTAAACATTTTCACTGCAATACCGCAACCTTAAATTGAGGGCTCAGGTGCTAGACATAAAGAGGAAGAAAGAACCAAAGAAGTGTGACAGGAAAAAAATTACTCCATCTGCAAGGAAACAGAGTGACAAAATTTGTGTATTGGAAGTGGGAGAATGTTTGGTTTTGCTTTTCTGCTCATGCACTCAAGTTCTCTTTCTTGAGAAGATTAAAGACTTAAAACCAGACTCTTGCATGGTTGAAACTTACTCCATTCTCCTTTCAGGATGCAGTTTCAATGCAGTGCCATTAACATCACTGATCACAGGCATGAACATATAGAACATGCAGGGTGAAATCTTTTTTTGTACACAGAATTACAACTACTATTACATTCATGAAAATCGGTGTCTGCCCATGTGGTTCTGAAGACTAACAACAACAGAAGAATTTTAATTATGCAGTCACGCTTCATCTCGCAACAAATGATCTAGCCAGGTCTAGTCATCTCTTTACTCTCAGGGCTAACTTCCAGTTTAAAACAGATTTTTATAAGGATATGTGGTGTAGCTGAGCACAAATGCCTCAACTTTGAATTAATTTCAGATGTTTTCTAGATTATTGCTAGTAAACAGCTAGCCATTATGTGCTGTCCTGTCAGGCCAGATTAGGTGCTAAACAGTGAAAGAAGATTGCTTTTCTCTTTTATGAGGCTGTCTGTTCATTCCCACATCTTCTGTGAGCTTCTGGTAGCTTGCATATCTGCTTTTTCGTCTTTATACGTCCTTTGCCATTTTCAATCAAACTTTTCAAAATCACAGAATCATAGAATGAGTTTGGGTTGGAAGAGATCATCTAGTTCCAACACCCTGCTATAGGCAGGGACACCCCTCTCTAGACCAAGTTGTTCAAAGTCCCATCCAGCCTGGCCTTGAAAGCTTCCACGGAGGGGGCATTCACAGCCTCGCTGGGCAAACTGTTCCTGTGTCTCACCACACTCACAGTAAATAATTCCTTCCTAATATCTACCCTCTTCCAGTTTAAAGCCATTTTCCTTCATTCCGTCACTATCTGCGCTTATAAGAAGTCTCTCCCCAGCTTTCCTGTAGGCCCCTTCAGTATTGGAAGGCCACTATGGGGTCCCCCAGGAGCCTTCTTGTCTCTAGGCTGAAGAGCCCCAACTCTCTCAACCTGTTCCCACGGGGAGGTGATCCAGCCCTCTGATCCTCTTCATGGCCCTCAAATTAAAGTGAAGCAACACATATAAATAAATATATATATATACACATTGCCACACCTAGGTATGCATTAAAAGGAAACACATAAAATACAGTGTAAACTGTGCTTTAAGCATACCAAAGATGATACTTAGCATCCTGACTATGTCATACTCTTCAGTGCCACTCCTGAAAATTTTTTCTCTCTCCTTTCCTAAGCATGTGCATCCATAGGAATTGCATGCACAAGCATGCACACACACACCGAACGCACATATGCACATATAAAATTAAAGATCAGGTTAGTTGCAGCACGTAAGAAAACTGAGGAGCATAAACTGTTCATAGTCCTGTTTTGATGCAAAGTCTGCATGCAACCCTCATGCGTTGCTTCAGGACTAATTCTGAATCGTAGCAATAAGATTTGTAAGGTTTTCTGAATAATCTGCATGGCTATACCACTGCCTTACTATACTATTACTATACCACTGCCTTACATGCCTGTTGAGATGTTCTGAAGTGAGGAGCAAAAGTAGTGAGAATTTCAGCATGTTTGCCTTTATCTTACATGTTCTCCTGCAGTTAGTAATTGCTCAGTTCTGCACCAGCAGAAGCTGTCTGAAAATATCCTTCTGACATAATGGGAATCAACTTGATTCCAGCAAAGATGGAAAAGCAGACTTCATAGGTGAAAAAAAATCCAAAAGAAGCTTGCAACTAATCCTTGGTTTTGAAGAGAGGTCTTTTTCTCTCCCATCTAAGCAGTCCAGCTTTACAGCATTTATTCTGAGTAAAGAGAGAAACACTACATGCCAGTATCAAACCAGGCACCCTTCTAATACACCTGCCAGCCCTGTTACTGAAAGAAGACACAGACCCTACCTGACCTCTGAAAGTCCAAGTCTTTTCACTGTGGCAGCTATTGCTATCACCAACCTGTACATAATCTAGCTCAAGGGGAGTGCATGGCCATGATACTCTTTCACCTGGCTTCTGAAATAACTAAATGACAGACTTGAAGAGAGAGTTGCCAAAATAAATTTGATTAATTGCTTTTGGACATCTATCTTTACTCATTACTCTCTGAAATTGCCCTGTCAGTCAAAGCAACACTTTTTTTCACACAGAGGATTTAGAAAATCATATAGAACTAGAACCAAGGGACCTTGTCTGCTTGATTTACAGCTGATATTATTTGCACAGCTCTTCCTTCCAAGGAACAAAGCCACTGTCAGAGAAGACAGTGACAGGTTGCCAAATCTTTTTACTCTTCCTAAACGTCACTGTAGGAAATAGAAATTTGGTTTCTTGAAGACATTTAACTGCTAAAAATTGCTGCTAACCCCTGACTAAAACAAAATAAATCCTTAAACCAACAACAAAGAAAGATGCACTGCTGCATTCATGACCTCTAGATAGAAAGAGTTGTACTGAACAGTATTACTAACCACCATCTGTTCTCAGCAGATAGTCCCAATAGTCATCTCATAGTTACAATAACAAGAATTACAAGATGATTTAAAACACTCTGAAATGAAATCCTTGCACCAAGGTTTTTCTTTAATTCAACAAGAGGAGCCTTCACAATTACATTTTTCTAAAAAAGAAAGAAAGAAAGGAAATAAGAAAAAAAGAAAGAGGAAGGCAACTATGAAATGTTTTAGATTATTTTTCTTCATATTGCTCCCTAATTTCTGCACATAATGCCCAGAGAACATGACATCTTGCATAATCTAACATGCAGAATCTTTATTCAAATTGTTGAAAGTTGGCATGGATGGGTAAATCAGAGTTTGTGCAGGGGATCACTGATCACTGTAGCTGTTCTTTAGTATCTTGAATTTCCCCTTAAAAATCCCTGCATTAGCTATAGATACTTGCAGTGATGGTGCACCAAAAAAGAGCTGGGTATTATTGCAGTATGCAGGCATGGCTTGCAATGACTTTCCCATATGCACGTCTGTAAAAGCCAGTTCACTACTTTGGAACCCAGCATACAAAGAAATCTTACCTATGTGGATCTCTGCTCTACACCTCCTAGCATGCCGCAGACATTCATAATTTAAGACATCAATAACTTGCTTAAGCTACTACTGACACCAGCAGCAAAGTTTTACTGATAACAGTAATAATTATAAAAATTGATAAAAATGGGAAGTTTCCTAAAACCATAAAAAACGGCAACAAAAAAGTCAAGAAGCCCATTTGTGTGTGTTATGTATATAATAATGCTCAGTCCAGACTGCATAAAGGCATTCAGTAATGGCAAAGTACTTCACTTGACATTTTTTACTGAAAGGAATAAACCACAAAAATATGAAACGTAGATACATCTTCACTTGACTTTTTTGGGGTAGGTCTAAGTGCTTAAAAATGTCAAATGAGGCTAATTCTTAATACGATGATTTTACAGAGAACTATCAAACACTATCTGACATTTAGGATTCATTTCTCTGAGGAGTGAATCCTAAATGGGCACTTTAAAATATTTAAAGGCTTATTTTTTTCTCTTGACATTGTCTTTTTGAGCAAAGGCACCAGACAAATAAGACACGAAGAACAAATGAGGCTTTGAAACATTGCAGACCTTACCTTGCTACTACACTCTTATAATACTCGCAAAAAATGTCAAAAAGATCTTTTTGCCTCACCATTATACTGCTACCTTTGAAGATAATAAATATTAGCAAGCTACTAAAGCTATATATGCTTAAGGATGCTGTTTGAAAGAGAAAGCAGATTGTTTTTTTTTTCAGTTTCTAAAGTAGAACAACCACTCACAATGCAAATCTACATGTCAGATATTTACAAAAAGTTAAGACCTTTCTTTTCAAAGCTCTAAATTGCTAACAGTTGGGTTGCTTCAGCACCCATCCCATGGATCCCTATTCAAATCAGTCTCCTACAAGGAACGTGCATTTTCATAATAAAAGACAGCACCTCTGAGGGCTCCTACTCTTGAAATAAGGGCTCCCTCTTTTCCTGTTCTGGGAAAGGGACTTACTTTAAAGATGCAGCACAGCCCTCTCAAACAAATCTGCAAAAAGAAGTGGAGGGTGGCTTTGTAATCACAGATACACTGCAGCTCATCAATAGAAAGGTCTGACAGTCAGCCATCCACTGCCTTGCCTTCATCCAGCTGCAGAAATAGCTAGGTCTCCACGTTCCATTTTACTGACTGAATATATTCACTGGATACTAGTTGGCCACAACTGATCCACATTCCTTTAAAAAAAGTGGTAAGACTTAACTGAAGCTAATACCTTGAGTTAACATAAGCTTCTGGGTGCTTATTTTTTTCTTTCCCTTACATTTGAGGCCAAGAGAATATTAATCAACTGTGAAACAATGACCTTGTGTGAACAAATACAGATTATTTGATATTGCCAGGTTTCTGGGAAAAATGTGAGTAAGGTATTTTGGAGAACTTCTGCATTTCCATACCAAATGGTTTATTCCGAAGTAGAATAAGCTGGAGCAAGTTTTTGGGTCTGGGTGTGAAAAGGGATCATTTGCAGTAGGCTGTATGTTAGGGCAGGCTCCAACAAACACAAGCCCTAGAGAGAGCAGCCTGAAAGGCAGTAAGTTAGCAGTGACAATACCAAAGAGACCTGGAAGGAGACATACTGAACTCTCTTTCCATGCTTCTTACTACTGCCTAACCTCTCTAGGATGGAGCACGGAGTTAGGATGCAATGTATTTTGACATGCAATCCTACTGAAAGATGTTCTGAGGGAGAGTGCCCAGTGCTTTTTCCTCCTAAAAGCTCCCCAGGCTCAATGCCTAAAGTCTCCTCACTTGAGCGTGAGCAGCTTCTCCATTCATTTTTGTACTACTAAACTGCACTTCAGACGCAAAAATCAATACAAAGCAAACCTGAGATCTCTGCTGGCAGTACAGATCAGAACTGCACAATGATGAAAAAGCCATTACTTTCCTTAAGCTGTGCGCTTCTCAAACAACTTGTTAAGCAAAAAATGGGGGGAGAAGTCATCCTTAAGGAAAAGATGAGCAGAAAAGTGAAATTTAGAGTGAGCTAGAGAACATGAACAACTAAAAGTATTCATCTTAGTTCCTATTCTCAGTTTAATTGTTGTACACAAATTTAGTTAGTATCTCTCCATCTGTGCGAGCAAGATCAAAGCTTTTCACTGCAAACATTTTACACAAACTAGCTTTTCTTTTTGGTCACCTTCATTTCTCTTTTCTCTGAGAATTCCACTAACAATATCAAGGTTCTAATTTAGGACAGCAAACTGTGCAGGTCACAAATTACAGCAAACTTTTATGAAATTACCAGCACACTTGTCTGTCCTAAGGACTAATGAAAAACAAATCAGGGTCCTGTGTGGACAACAGACTCGTAACATGATTCACTGGCACAATACGGTCTGACTGTGAAGTAGTCCTGTGTGGAACAAGGAGTTGGACCAACGACCCTGATGGGTTCCTATACCCACTTGGGATGATCCTATAAATTCAGTAGTTACACTGATGAAAATAAGAGATGGAATGTATTCTTCAAGTGGCCTAGTCAGCTATGGAGATAAAGAGAACCTAATACTACTCTTGACTTCACAAGGAATTTGAGGTGTCTCAAGCAGTCTGTGATGGTTCTGTCTGCTTGCTGCTCTCCTTGCCCACAGAGTATCTGCAGCATTGCTCTTGACTGACCAGATCTAGGTAACAAAACTAAACCAAATGTAATGCTTTGGGTGATGATCAATTTTCCCCAGAGGAAAAGGAAAGGCTGTCTTAAATGACAAGAAAGTATTTTGCAGAAAAGTACCATTCTTAATCGTGAATGATTAAGACTCGTATGTGAGTGATTCGTAAATGAAAAGTTATAAAGAAAAATCCACTGGAAAATGAGGAGCTCTGAAAAGAAAGCTGACCTTTCAAAACACTTTTGAAACACAACTATTTTTTCTTTGTTCTGATAATGCTTGGGATCACCCAGGACTTTCTGGGTCTGATTGAAGTTTCAGTGCTAAGACCAATTTTCAGCTCTGGGAGACCTCCCTGCTACACAGCTCAGGAATATCCAGCACCCACCGTCACAGAGAGCCATTACTGGGAGCAGCTTCTTGCATTACATGTTCATTGACAGCAGGTTTTTCAAGCAGGCATACTCCAGCTGCTACAGAGGACATGAGACTTAATTTCAGATTTGCTGGTTTTCTCAATAGAAAAGTTCTGAAAAATGAGTTTCTGAAAAGTAATCAGTTTAGATCATCCCAGAGTAATAAAACATGTCTCGAAATGTCAACATTTCCTTAACACTATAGAGCAGACCTAAACCTTGGGAGGAAAAGGCTGGCTCATCATGTTTCTACTTGATGATTTCTAAAAAGAAAAAGATTTACTGAGATAGTTCTGTTGCTTTTACACCCAATTTCTCATTTTTGGACACAGCTGGACATTTGCATACAAGTTTGTCACCATATTCTTTGTACACTGTCAAGACAAATTATCTAAGCTATATATAACTTTATCTTTTTATGACATGCCACCTCTGGAAAATCATTCTCAGTTTCATCATTTCACCAACAGGTCTCACTAGGACTTTTCTACAATCAGATCAAATTCTCCTTTCTGAGTGTGTAACAGTAAAAAGTCAAAATGGTAAACACAAAGGGCAACTAGTAATCTACTCCCAGAAAGCCTAAGGGGATGTCATTCACCAGGAGCACAGAGGATGCCATGAAGAAATGATACTCTCAGTCTCATGTGTTCATATAGAGTTGATAGAGCAAATCCCAGGATTGTCTCATAACAGGGAGATTGAATGACAGACTTAATTTAATGCTAGAGTTTTATATACCAGGGAAAACTCAACCCAGAGAGTTTTTTCAGAACTAAATTTATAAAGAAACATCTATATATGCATAAGCCTGATTTTTCAGGAAGGAACAATAGGATTTAGAATCTGTGACTGTCGGATGGAACAAACAATGTTTGTGCAAACAAGCCTCAAAACTCAATTCTGTTACTTCCACTACCACAGCTAGATGCACAGGGTATGAATTCAGTGGAAAAGGTATTCACACCCAAACTCTGCATGCACTCCAAACAAGGGCCTGTTCAGGACACACACTGGGGCTGTTTCCTGCACTGGGAAAAGTAGAAGAGCCAAATCTTTCATTCAGAGATGTAGTGTTTTTCTCCCTCCTGATTTTTGGCTCTGACATTTCCTGGCTCACATTTAATAAGTCCGCAGCTAATCAAAAGTTCATTAAGACATCAAGGAGACAGGTACAGCCAGCAATTTCAGGAGTGTGTGGTTTTGTCCATAAATTATTTAAAACCTACTCATTATTAAGAAGTAAGCATGAGGCTGTCACAGTGAATCCATCTCTCGGCACAGGATGATTATCCACTACATTTGGAAACAACTCAGTAGCAGTGCAGAGGAGACCCCCCAGGGGACTAAATCTGGAGCATGACCTAATGGTTTTTAATTGCTGAGGCAACAAAGGCTAACAGCATTCCTGGCTCTGCATTCCTAGCAGGTAAAAACAGCGTAATAAGTAAGCTATGGAGAAGAGAAAGCAGAAACAGAAGATGACTACAGGAAAATTGCATGAAAATAAAAGTAAAAAATCATGGCTAATTTTTGCTATCAAAAGTAGAGAAAACAAAACAAAGTGTGAAAGACAATATTTTACTTTGCAATAAGCATCACAAGTTAAAGATGTCTAAGAAATAAGGTAGAACACCAGAAACCAGGAGTGTCATTAAGTCTTTCTTGCATATTTCTTTAAAATTCCAAAGCTTAAGAGCCTGGTGTCCAAAAGTGACTATCAACCTGAACAGAACTCACAGTGGGGTCTGCAATTCCAGATTCAGAAATCTCCTGTCCCACACACCCACATGCACAACGTTCTGAGCACAAATTGTGTGTGAGTACATGCATGGACGCACAGGACCACTTGTGTTTCCATTTTCAGGTCAGGGTCATCAGTACACACGACAAAGCAAGCAAGTTTCAAAAACAGGTGTCTGCTGGAGATGAGAAAAGGACAATCAGCAAAAAATAGATCTGACCACCTATTGCTGACTTCAGAAAGCTGAATACAGTTGGTGATACTGAGAAGGAAGCAACTAGTATAATTTCTTTTAAATTAAAATACTGTATAAAATTAAATGTTATAAAACTAAGACATTGCATACACAGCCTACTGGTGTTATGCCTACACCAATTTGCCAAGATTCCTCCAGAAGAAAGCTGCTTTCTTCTCCTTTCTCCTCCAGAAGCGCATATTAATAAGATCAGAGTCCCTTACAACTTGTCACATGAAAAGATACTGCCTAGCAATACATGTGATGTCATCCCTATTCAGACATCTCACTTCACAGGCAATCAAACTCAGAGTAACTTCAGCACAGCTCCTGACAATAACATTTCCACATTCTGCTGGTGAACAGATGCCCAGCATCCACAGGACTACCTGCTCTTTGGCTCCTCACTTCAAAGAAAGGGAATGCTGAGGCTGAAACAGGCTGCACTCCATGCTGCAGCACTGACAATAAGCAAAAGCTCAGAAGGCAATTCCACTCTAACCCTTGATTTTTCAATCACATTTGTGCTACAGAAATAGCCTCCTGCAGAGCAATGAATTTGAAAAGAAAACACGACGACTGAAGATGATTTAAGCTCACAGAGGCAGTTTGATTTTGACTGAATAAACATGAACTGGAATATTTTAAGGCACTAAGTTCCTCTACTACTTAACTTCTACCTCAAAGTCTTACAGTTTATTCTTATTTAAGAAAAGAAAAAAAAGCATGTGTATCCCAGGAAGCTCATCTTTGTCTTCATGGACAGTATAACTAATAGGGAAGGAGAAGGCAAGGAGAAGCATCTTTGTTCTATTTTGCTGTTGTAGGCAAAGGGCTTTGCATTTACTGGGCCATTGCAATAACACCAGTTCTTTTCTGAAAAGGAATTTTGAAACAGTTAAGCAAAACGTGGACAAGTGAGAGTGAAAGGGCATGAGCTCGATGAGGCTGGTGAGGCTACAGCTCAGCCGACCAAACAGAGTAGGGCGTTTGCCTTCAGAGACAGCCTTCCCAGATGGCCCAGGCAGACCCTAATGGTCAGACTCGCAGAAATAATACTATAGAGCTATCTGCTCTCTAAAGACACTACAAAATGGACATATATCATGTGAAGTCTATCCCCATGAAGTTCAATTACAGTAGGACAAGATGTACACTGCTAAGTCACTTCGTAGAATCATAGAATGGCTTGGGTTGGAAGGGACCTCAAGGATCATTAAACTCCAACCCCCCACCACAGGCAGGGCTGCCAGCCTTCACATTTAACAGTAGACCAGGCTGCCCTACTCCATCTAACCTGGGCTTGAACACTTCCAGGGACAGGGAATCCATAACCTCTTTGGGCAGTCTGTTCCAGTACCTCACCACTCTCACAGTAAAATTTACGTCTAATGTTTAAGCCAGCCCCCAGCATGAAACTCTAGTAAACATATTCACCTACTCAGAATCAAGACACACAAAACACCAGCTAGGAGCTTTTCCTCATTGCTCACATTAAAGTAGACAGAGATGCTGAAAGAATCTTCCCCATCCACATGTAAACATCTAACTGCATGTACCAACATGGCTAGGAATTGACCTCTTCCTATGTCCACATAACCAAGAGCACTTGAGGATTTAGACATTTTTGGGTAAGCTTTGTGAAGAATATGGTGCAATGATAGAAAGAGCTCTGCAAAATGTAGTTCAATGCTGAAAAATCCTCACTGTTATCATTCCCATGTTTTCCAGGCTCAAGGGGCCAGAAGTACTTCAGGGAAACTATGGGCAGCAGAGGGGAGTGATGCTGGCTGGTACTCCCATGGCCACCATTCTTGGTAGGAAAGCATTTTGGCCAAAGCTGGGCTTCAGGGAGAGCTTGTATACCTCCCAGGTGCACTGATCTGAAGAGAAGTGTGAAGGGAAGGGTGAGCTTAGGGGTGCTCAAAAGAGGTAGAGAACAGAGAGACGAAGAAGAGCAAGCAACATGTGCTTTCAGTTACTAAACACAGGGATGTACACAGAGAAGGACAATTTCCACAGATTTTCTTCTAATCCCTATAGTTCTTAAAAACAAACATAATCCAAGTGATTGTAGCTTCAGACTTGGTTAGCAAGGCGTTGATAACACAAAAAACACAGGAGTTCCAGAATAGTAGAAGAAAGGTATGATGGCAGAGTAACTAATGCAAGAGTTTTTCCCTAAAATGAATATTTCAAGTATTTCAATATTTCTGTATTACTGATTTATTTTTCCAAATTCCTCAAGAATTTATCTTCCATTGCCTTCTAAGTCTCCATGCCCATATTTTAACCTTCACAGTCATTTTATTTATCTGAAAAATTAAAAACACTAGATAAATTTAAAGTAGCTTTAACCCAAATTTCTCTCTCCCAGGTCTTATACCTGTATTAATGCCATCAGGTTTTGGTCTGAGTCTAGTTCTGCAGCGACAAGGCTTCTGTCATCGCTTTATTGACCCATTAGACCCCACTGCTGTCAACATTATGCGCTTCGCAAATGCAACCTTGTGAACTGCACATAACCTGAATATTTTCAAGACCTGCAAGTATTGAAAAATTGAAAAAGTGGGCCTCCCCATTCTGCTCCATTCCTCATCTAACAAAATGTATTGTTCCTAGCATAGGACAACAAGCTCAGACTACAAGTCTTCCTCCCAGCTACAGTTTGGGTTACAGGCAATGCTGCACAGTATGAATTGAATCTAATGAAGCCCTGGGGTGGTGCAGCTCAACCAGCTGCCCTTTCTGCTCTGCTGGGATCCAAGGGACTCATTCACAGAAGTTACAGGAAAAATACCCCTTGTTCCATCAGTACCTTAATTCCTGGTAACAGTGCAAATCTATCTGCATATACCGCACTCATCTGCAGCCTCTGACACATCTGAAAGACTATTTCTGTCTTCCTATGGACCCTGAGATTCGAAAGCACTTCTTATAAAAAAAATCATCATAGTGTGTGTTATTAATTATTGTTAGCATTGTTCCGATTTGATGTGTTGGTTTTTTTGTATTTTTTTTTCTACAGCTTTTACTTCAATTACAATTGGCCATATTTTTAAAGTGTTTTCACTGTTTTAGCATGTTTGTATTTCCTCCACTTCTAACTGTGCCTCTTCCATCTGCATAACATTTCACATTATAATTCAGCTCTCCTGGGGTTTTATTTCTGTACAATTTGGTCTTGAGCTAGAAGACATAATAAGCATATGGGATTTTCTTTTTTTTCTAACTATCAGCAATAAGAATATATATATATTTTTTCCACAGACATAACCATATAGCTCTAGGGAATATCGCAGGGTAACAATTACATGAAATGATTAAAAGAATCCTTTTAAAGCTGCCTCAAGATCAGTCAACTGTAAATGATCATTTATATTCTTTGGACTATTAACTTTATCAGAATAGTAATACCTGAAATATAAGCAATTTTAATTAACAGTTCATTATGATGGAAACGTGTTACTTACGGAGAGACAGTGTGCATATAAATACGCCCATTTTTTTCCGTAATGGATGGGTGAAAGACAACGTGGGCAATCTGCCTAAGTATGATTTATGAATTTCAATTTGATTTTATGAACCATCTCTATTCTTATAACTTTTACTGTGTTCTGCCTGCTACTCCATGTACTTTGGAGAGGGGAAAAAAGTGTTGGAAGATCTATCTAAAAAGAGACTGATAGTTAATGATTATCAATAACTGAACCAATGCAACTTGGGGGAACAAAAGAGTCACAGTGTCCTTGATAAAGTTGTTTTCCCCTTACTTCTCTGGAAGTTGCAGAAAGAATCCAATTTCCACAGAAGCAGAACAAAGACTCGGGTGTAGGGCTTGAAGACCACAGTGGGGAGATAAGGAGGAGAAGACCAATGCTTAGAAGAGAAGATGGGAATTGGAGCAATATTGTGGAAAATGGAGGAACAACTGTTTGCTTGCAGGTAGGTGACAAAGAAAGAAGCACCACAGAAACATGCAATTCAGAAAAGAAACCCCACGGTCCCACAGAATCTGAATTCTTCAAAACTTGTACCTAATGTTAATTAATACTCCTCAGTGAAAGGGAGATTGAAGCAACTTGTTTTGTGTACAACTACGCAGTTCTTGCTGTAGCTGAAGTACAAAATACTGGGGTTAGGAATCTTCACCAAGCCTCTTCCATGCTTTGCTGAACTCAGGAGCTGGCACATTCTCCAAAAGAGCAGTGTGATTTGCTACCTGCACCAGAACAGGGAGGTATTATGGATCCATTTGCACTCTTAAGTGGTAAATGGGGAGCACTGTGCCTAAAAGCATGCCAGCAAGACTGGGAAAATGGAATAGGAGAGTTAATGCAGTCTCAGAGAGGTGAAAATACTGGGGCCCACCTGAACCTGCCCAGATACTCAACACCTCTTGGGTGTCTTGAGCCATTGCTGGGAAATGACTGCTGTTCAGCAGAGCCCATGATATCTTGAGTATAACTTCTCTATTTTATACATAAGTTGAATAGGATCGCCTCTAGTTGTTCAATTTCTGAACTGGCAATTGTCTAAAAATGTCATTAAACTCCTTTATTTTAAAGACAGCGTTTTAAGATGCAAAATAGAAGAAGAAAAAGGAATTTGCAGATTTCACTCTTCTACAGGTATATATTAGGTAATAGTGGAATCCTGGCCCTTAAAGGTAAGCATGTATCATCAGGAAACACCTCAACAAGAGCTGAACTTCAGCCTCATAACTGTAGTGGGACTCAGTCAGGACCATACCTCCACGATTCATATTTAACCAGCAGCACTGAAACTTGAGGAATCCCATCAATAAGTCAGTTCCATGAAGGCACAAAATCTGATGTTCGAGGGGTACATCTCCATTTTCCCTCTAAAAACTCCTTAACTGCCCACAACTGCAGCACAAACACTTCAGAATTACACATCTGTGGTGCTACAAGGCAGTACAAGTGCTTTATTCTGTCACTTTTCCAAGAAACACCTGGGCAGAGAGGAGGAACCAACTGTAACTCATGCCAGGTAGCAGTAAATGTTTCTCAGTGTCACATATAGAGGCACCCCACAAGCTGAAACACACACAGCACAGTCACCAGGGAAGTGATGGCAACAAGAATCAAGCAAATCAATCTCCTCAGTACCAATACGTAGATGCTTCAAATAATCAAGACAAGAGCTTTAGTCCTCAAGGTCCCTAAATAATTACTTTAATTAAGCTAATTCTGCCCATCTCTTCAGATTCCCAAAACATATCTCAGATCTTGCTGCTGCTGCTTCTTGTGCAGCTTCTTGGAGACTGGAGCATCTGAGGATGCTTTCATGTTTTAGGTATAACCCTAAAACTCTCCTGTTTGGCCTTAATGAAGGCACAGGAGAGAAGATTCATTTGATGCATTCCCATCACATAGTATGTCTTCAATGCAAAGGTCCCTGAGCTGGTGTATCCCAAGGGCAGGTTTGTGATCCATGCAGCCCTGTCCTGACTCCAGAGCTAGCTCATTCAGGTCAGCCTACACAATGTTCCAAGTCACAGCACATTAAGAACTGCTGCTACTGCTGTACAAATAGCTAAATACTACCACAGAGTGTAAGTGCAGTGACATCACAAAGGTGTCACTGATCTAATCATTAAAAAGAAAATGTCAGGTGCTTCTTTAACAGCGCAACAAGAATTACCCAGAGTCCTCCAAACCTACAAGACAGTGCATACCAGTAATAAGAATTTCAGAAAAAAACAGGCATCAGCATTAGTGCCCAATTAAGATGTATAATATCTATTTTTTCTACAAAACTCAACAAAGAAGCTTGCTATCAGCTCAGAGTGGGCAAGTTACGAACAGATAGGTGTTTGTTCTTGTTAGCTCAAAAAAGCCAGCATCACCCAAACAGTTCTGGTGCCATGCACAGCACAAAGGGCTGGATCAAACAGCAGTTTGAACTTGGATGCGAATAGAACGTGCCACTTTCCCCTCCTGCCCCAAAGACTGCTTTTGTACTTAGAGAGACAGAAAGTTTATTGGAGGGACCTGAAATCCAATCTCATAATGGTATATAAGCAAAGCAGTCTGGACTGAAGAAAATATAATTCATCTCTTCCAGGACACAAGTTGTGACAGTGTTTTTTTAAAAAAGAACAGCAGGGTGAAAAGCTAGAAGAGAAATCTGCACATCTTACATGTCCATCCCAAACCTCATTATAGCTAGGAATATCTATTCCAAAGAACTCATTTTCTGGATCTTAGTGCACTTAAAAAAAATATGGCCCAGCTTTTTCAATCACAGCAGATTCATTTTCATAACACTTTTATTAACTTGGCATTTTATTTCACCACAATGCTGTGGGCCGTCCACATAAAAATGTCTCGCAAATGCAGTTCCCAACTAAACAGCCTCCTAAGCGCTGCTTGCCTTTGAGCTAATCCCTGAGGGGGCACTCAAGGAGGAAGGGTTTGTGCAGAGGAAAGATTCATATTGAAGACATTTTCTAAAGTAACTCAGTAACCCCAGATCTTTCGGTATACAGTTTCAGTCTCCCACAGCTTGGCTGTCTGTCAAGAGTTACCGTATCTGGGTACTTACCATATTAGAATAAACATTTGTCTCCGTTTTTCATAACATGTTCATCTACACCGTAACTAGCCCATAACTACAGGCCCTTGTTGTAAGCGCTGTTATCTGAAGATCCCAGGTTGCAGTCCACTAACAGAAACATTTGACACGCAATGCCCATTTCTTTCCAGCCTGCTCTTCTGCCCATCTGTGAGAATGGCAGGGTGCCCATTCCCAGGCTGGAACAATGCACTGGCAGATGAACAACAGGCCTTCCAGAGTTGGCTGAAAAATCTGTGCTCTCGCCTTGCCTCTCGATAGCAGCCCCCAGACTCAATGCTTTACTCTTCTGTGAACTTACACTAGTTTTTGAGTTTTAATTTAAAAGTTGCTGGTGGAGTCACAGTTTTGGGATTCGTACAGCCAGCTGGCCTGGCTATGAAAGGGCAGCAGGGATCATTCTGCAGCTATTAAAAAAGCACTGCCAGAGAGAAAAGCATCTTAAATGGCACCTGTTGACACTTTATGTGCCACAGAACTATACAGGCAAATGATGACAAATAGCTTGTGCTGTTTGGGTTATCTCCAAAGATTCTATTGCAGCACTTGCTCAGGAGCCACGAGTGTTGGTTTGAAAGTTGTGCTGCAGCAAGAACTGTATGAAAACATGACAGACAAAACTGGGAGGGGAAGAAGAAGGGGGAAAAAAAAAAAAAGAGGAAAGAATCAAAGCACTGCTTAAATACATACAGTAGAAATCAGTCCTGAGTTCTGCAGACATCTACAGAAGTCACTGAAATACATCACCGAGATGGCGATACTGCCAACAGAAGTCTCCCTCTATCACCCTCCATCTAACAAAGGTATACTTCCCCATTTGGATCATCATGCTCTGCTCTTAGTCCATTCCATCATTTTCACCCAGGCTCTGCAGAGCTGCAAAGGATGGAGCAGGCTAATATCCCCCTCTCCTCTTAAAATGAATAGGGCTAATCCACTTCTCCAATGCTAATATCTCTTGCTAAAGATATTTTATTTCC
This sequence comes from Perdix hodgsoniae, assembly GCA_035772895.1. NCBI lineage: Eukaryota > Metazoa > Chordata > Aves > Galliformes > Phasianidae > Perdix > Perdix hodgsoniae. The sequence goes on along the minus strand of JAPSGF010000023.1, from coordinate 5,867,407 downwards.
TGCCTCCTTCTCCCATTTTCTCTAGATGTCCTTCCACCTTCCCCAAAATTTCAGTGGACAGCTGTTAATGCGGTGGAGTGAGGTACCCATCATGCAACTTCACCACACAGAAACAAATCTGAGGACATCATTTATGACCATTTTTAATCAGAAAGCTCTTAAATGAAAAGTTGTTTGAGACCATGTTCTTACTACCTTTCAAAGCAATGATCTCCAAATCTTGTGGTGAACTGTACTAGAATAAAAACATAAATCTCTGCCAGGAGGCACTGAGTTCAGCTGTCTAAGAAGTCCTTAGATACTTTGAACAGTGATAGTTTGAGTCCCATAGAGAGACCTATCTACTTTCATTAAGAACCTTTATGAGCAACATTATTTCAATTCCACAGTCTTAATCAAGGGAAGAAGGAAAAAGGAAAAAAAGCTTCAGGTGAAAGAAAAAAGTTGAGCAGGAAGCAAAATAAATTTGGGAAAGACAGTGTATGATAAATCAATAATATCCTCTAGGTTAGGCACCCTCATCCCCAGCATCTCTTGTCAGTGCATCTAACTTCAGCCTCTTATAATCGTGAGTGGCTATTGAACTAGCACTTCAGTACCAGCATGAGCCATATCCCTCATCCTCTGCTGAGACAGTTGGAGTTTGCTGTTCAGGTTCAGCTCCAGGCACTAAAGAGATGAATGATTCTGAAGGTAATACTTAAGGTTATCTCACTGCTGCACTGCACGTGCTTTCACTTGCTGATGAGTACGAGTAAAAAAAGGAGCCCCGTGCTAGGGGGCACCTCTCCACTCAATCACTGCTTTCCTGAGCTTTAGCAAAAGCCATCTCTCATAGCCTGAAGAGGCACAGTACCCAAACTCCAACAAGTAAACAACGGGTGGATGAAAACACTTAAACAATTCTAACAGCATTGCAGAAGCAGGACAGGAAAAAAAACAAGAGCTGCTATTTTTCCTTTGTTCAACCTGATTTGCCATGAAAATTCGGCTGATGTAAGCTTTGTTTGCTCTGTTTCTCTTCAGAACCTGTGCTGTCAGTATGGTACAGGTCTCTGAGGTACCTACAGATTTCATAAAAATACACACCTGAGTAGAGGAGGGATTCCATAAATACTACAAGCAAGGGAAATAAAGCTCTTATCTATGCTGACTTAGGCATGCTGGGCACAGAACAAAAAACTGTAGGGTACCCAAAACCTCTTGGTTCTGGTGCTATAGGCATGTTAAGCCATTTCAACGGCTTATTCTGAGCACACACAGGACAGCACTGCTGGCGTTCCACATCAAAAACAAATGGAGGGGCACAACCTCGACAATGTAACTGTATCTGAATCAAGTGTAGTGGTCTGACATGCCATTTCTCAGCCTTGCACTCATTCACAAGGGCTAGAAGAATATTTCCTTCCCTCCATCTCCAGTCTCATCAGCGTTACAAAGCTGCTCTGGGCCCTTCCCATCTCTGCTTAGCAACAAACACGGTCAGAAAGCTCCCCACAGTTGAGCTCCAGGCTACAAACCAAGTTCAGAAGAAAAATACAGGAAGGAAAGAAGAAAAAATACCAATTATGTTGAGATTCTGCTTTTTAATTAGCTACTCCACTGAAATAATAAGGCACAGAGGCACCAATACAGAAAAGAATGTGCAAATTTGGGAAGTATTAAAGAGCTACAGAGTTGTTCACGCTAAGAGAACCAGACCCAGACAGGGAAACATCAGTAATCAAAGTTTGTAGATGATACCAATGCAGCAGGTCTGCAGGGCCCCCCACTGACTGGTAACATAAGATACAAGGCACCTCCCCTTGCCCTATACAGGATAAAGATGCTGTATGTGGGTAGAATTAGTCACAGTGACAGCATGGACAGAACAGGTTGACAAGGCTAGTCATGAATTTTAAGAGCCAGGCTGTGAGCAGGCGCCTCAGCAGAACAGCAGAGACAACCCATCAAAAAGAAATATGGCTCTTCCAGGGTGATAGGTCATCAGTGCTTTTCTGGTTTGGGCCTCACAGCCAGCTATGCAATAGATCGTGATCACAGTCTAACTTGGAACAGTGTCACAGGTGAGGGAGCACAGCCTGGCTAAACCTCAGCCAAGGGGATTTGTGAGATGCAGTGCTGAATGAAGGGGTCTGAATCATATCTATGCATCATTAAGAGCCTAAAGCCATAAAACATCTAGCTGTTAGGATGCGAGCCAGTGATTCCTTTTTCCTGGAACAGAGCCCTTTGATATACTTCTATATCATACCACAAGTCAGAAGAAATGACATCAGCATTTCTGCAGTTTAAATTTACCAAAAAACTTGCAAAAGAAAAAAACAACAAAAACCTGAAGACAGACAGCATTCTCAGACTCTTTTTACAGGGAGAAGTCTTTCTTCAACATTTGCTTTAGCAGTCTAGCACAGCACAGCAGGCCTGAACAGTATCTCCTAGTAAACTGTTCAAATATTTTTTGCTTACAATATCTTAAAAGTATTGATGTTTTGGGACCGGAGGGACCAAGAAAAATAAAAGAACAGCACCAGCCTGAAGGGCTGCAGTGCAATGAGGAGACCTGTGCTGGCAGCAGACGTCAGGAGCCTGCCAGAACTCATGCATGTGGGCAGCCAGGCCTTTTCCAGCTTCTTTAATATAACATAAACAGGAAGCCTGTGGCCTGGTAGTAAGTGTTGAGGTGTTGTCTCCACTGTTTTCCTGTGGGTTCCACTGTGGCTTTCTACCCCACATCCTACTGCAATTTTCGCTCCTTCCCAAAAGGCCCCATAACTCAAATAATAAATCAGTATTTTATAACCAGACATAACTCAGTCTGGACAGGGTCACCGCAGGCAGCAGTTTCCCCAAGCTAAAATATTTTACCGTGCTCACTGTAAATGAAAAGGAAACCTCTCTGATCATCTGTGCCATGGCAGCACAGCTTTGCCAGAACAGCAGAGCTCAACTTCACATCCACAGTTTTTCCTTCAAAGACAGACACTGAAATCCCGGTAAGATGTGCCAACATCTATCTTCTATCTCTCTTACACAGATAAAGGGGGTTGTTGGCTGGCTGGCTGCTGTACAGATACTGTTGCCCATTTTCCAGCCAGCTAACAGATGGACAAGAGAGGCTGTCAACTCATTTCCGGTAAAGCAATTAGAACAAATCTAACATCTTTCAGCTCTCAAAGAGCTGGCTGGTTTAACAACAGATAGGCAACAAAGCACAGCTCCACCACACTGCTCTCATACTCCTCCCTTCTCCACAGAGGAGGAGGTCTAGAAAACACAGTGCAAAAAGTAAAGCTCAAGAGTTGAAAAAAAGACACAGAGATCACTTGCCAATTGCTATCACAGCAAAACAGCCTCTGCATAAAGGAGATTAATATAATTTATTGTCTGCTGATAACAGACTGAAGGAGTGAGAACCAAAAGCAAACCAAAAACACCTTCCACCCAATTCATTTTCTCCTACCTCCTTCCTCACTGGGCTCAACAGGGGAACGGGGAATAGGAGCTATGGTCAGTCCGTAGCACTTTGTCTCTGCCACTCCTTTGTGGTCACTCCAGTTGGGACTCCTCCTTCACAAAGTGATCCTGTGTGTGCTTCCCACAGGCACAGCTCTCCCAGCCTCCCACCCCACTGTGGGCTGCTCTCCACAGGCCGCAGCTCCCGCCAAATCTGTACTAATTCTACTAGTATGGATCAGCTGGATTTAACCAAAACATAGACCACACTGGTATTTTCTACGAGGTCAAATGAATGAACTGTTCTATTTGGTGCAATACCTCATCATGATTTTACAACAGCATCAGTCCATTAAATTTTGTCATTCCTGAATGCAAAAGCATAACTGCCTACAGAAAGTAACCACCACTGCACCCTGACTGCATTAATACTCCACAGAAGTGGTGAAAGGTCACCTGATAAAAAAAATCATTCTAAGCTGGCCTACAAGGAAAAAGAATATATTTATGTATTCTCTTGGTCAAAGCATAAGCTCACCATTTGATTGCAACTCGCTTGATAGCCATCTGCTTGTATTTGTATAGGAGTCCTTGAAGAATCAGAGGAAAAACAGCAGAAAGAAAACAGAGCAGCATAAAACAAACTTTGAGACATCTTGTGAATACTCAAGTAGTTGAAGAAGTGAAAATGATTAATGGTAAAGTATCAGCACACAACAGCACGGTGGAAGTAAGATAGCTGGGTGTTAGAAAGCGGGGCCATTAGCAAACAAGATGAAACGACCATGAAAACACTGGTTGCTGAAGGACGAGGTAGTGAAAAACAAAACAAGTTACTGCTGCCTGTAACACCTGGTACTAAAAAGCCAGGCAGTGGGCCAACATGCTGATGAGAAGGAGCAAGGCACAGTAATTATTCCTCCCCTCTCATGAAAAACCATCAGGGTTCAACTTAGCCAGAACAAAAACTATTTTCCATCAATGGAATATGATGGGATCAGCTCAATATGTAAGCCTAGCTGTCCACCATGAACTTGGCAATGGAAAAAAAAAAAAAAAGATCACAAGGCATTCTGCAGATTATTGCTATGTTGTTTTTCTCTTTTGCCGCTCTACAAACAGCTATCAAATAGAGAACAAAGGGACTGAAAGTATAATCCCCCTTACCCACCTCTTCTCAAAAAAAAAAAAAAAAAAAAAAAAAAAAAAAAAACTTTATTCCTTTTAAAAATCCTAAAATCTAGATGAATAGCTCAGGGAAACTCTAAATTTGGGCTCATTCACTGAGCAAAATTCAGACCAGCAAAACAAAATGTTAGTTCTGTTTCTCATCAGTTGTATCATTTCAAATTCTTTTTAAAACACATCCCAGAAATTTTCCATAAAGTGAATTCAAATAATCATTCTTGTAGTCAATAAAATCTAACACACTTAAGAACTATCCTTTCAGTTCTCATTCTGAAGGAAAAAAAAATAAACATTCTAGATGCAAAACAAATGGAAGCAATATTGCTATGTTCTGCTATGATGGCAGTCAGACCAACTACAATTCACAACAGACTGACTTCTTGGTTGTGGAGACAGCTAATGAAGATTTAGATGAACATAAAATAAATTGCACCTCATATGAATGCAGAGAATGGAGAAGCTGCCCTTTTCCACAAAGGTTTTATATTTCATGCACAGTCTTCCATTCTTATTCTCCAGACTTTTCTGAAGATGTCATATGCTTTTCACAAGTCTGCTGAACTCATCTCAGATGTTACAAATATCATAGTCACTGTACTGAAGGTAAGCTTCCAATGAAATATGCAAAGACTTTAATGGCCTTAAGCTGCACGTGCCAGGGGAGGTTCAGGTTAGATATTAGAACAAATTTTCTCTCCAAATTGTCATGCATTGGAGCAGGCTGCCCAGGAAGGTGGTGCAGTCACTGTCCTTTCCTGGTGTTCGGAAAACGTGTGAGTATGGCACTGAGGGACATGGTAGGGATGGGCTGGTGTTTGGATGAGGTGATCTTTGCGGTCTTTTCCAACCTTAATGAATCTATGATTCTATTTGGCAGAAGTTACATCTAACCTTTAACACAAAATGACTTAAACAGAGTAAGTTAAGCACAGTGATCTCCTCTTACATTACTCAGATGATGCTCTTCTTGTGACAGGTTTACATGATACAATCTACCACTCATTCAGTTTTCAGCAACCAACTCATGTCTGTTTTCTAGGTTGTACGAAAACAGGTAACAAAGATAAGTTATAGATCACTGACAGCAATAACTTTAGAAAAATAACACTAACGTTCACACCTAGAAAGGCTTTAAAATGTTCTCATAATATAGGCATTATGGAAACATTTGCTTCATATGTGCAACCTCGTACCTTATCTTTTTCATTTCTTGTAACTTAGTTTTAGGCAGGCCTCTGTGATATTGCAGCACACAGCAGCATTCCTGATCAGTGACAGGAACAGTCACAATTACTTTGCCTGTGTTTGTCCTGTCCTGCAAGCTTGTTAGGTCCCTTAATGGTAAAGAACTCAGCTCTTCCTCTCTTATTATCACTCAGCTTCAAATGCTTACTGCAAGACCACAGCTCACAAGATCCACTGCTAAAAAAATGGTATTTAAAGATTTTACTGAGACTACTGCCACACATGGAATTTTGCTCCTTAGAAATTTGCCCCACTCTAAATGCTTGCTTAATAAAATGTGCAAAAAATAGATATTGAAGAAAAGTGAACATGAAACCAAAAGTTCATAGGCACAGACTCTCTTGGCTTTTAAACCAGAACTGAAAAGTTCATAATAAAAACAATCTTCCCTGTTGCAGCTGTTCATGATTCAGATCCTGAGCTTTCTCTTCCTCTTACGCAGACCATACAATAGAGGGAAGCTAAGAGGCAAAGTCCAGGGTTGTTAGTAATGGTAAGCATCCCATTTTGTTTAGTATCCTGTTCCACATAACCCACATACTAAGCAGTATCCATCTTAAAGTGGAGGCACTTCATTTCATGCGAAACTGGAAATTACTGTTCTTTCCAAATGGCTATTTTTAGCCTGTACTGAAGTCCTGAGAGTTTGCCCTTTCTCCAGAGAAGAGGATGCCTGAACAAGTAAGAACTAGTAGGGATTATGAGGCAGCTGGGATGAAATGCCCTGTGTGAGCAAACTTGCCAGCACAGACCAGCAGGATCAGGAAGCAGGCACAAGCAGCTGCACCCAAGATGCATCCAGCCCCTAAGGTACCCTTCCTTGGCCAGTACAGGCTCAGGCTGCTGCAGAAGAAAGCTCTTGAATATGCCTCCATACCACCCCTAACCCTTCCCCAGCCTCTCTCTAGCATCTGTCCTGCTGTTCTAACATCACTTAGCACTAGCAGACCAAGTTCCCCAACATGGAGAACATATGCACTCGTTTCTGTTTTGTTTCTAAAGTCACTCAATCAGAAGAGATCTTTCTTGTTTATATTTTATATGCTTTAATAGTAAGCAGATGTTTCATCAAGACTGCGAGAAAGGCAGCATTTTTTGCAGTTAGAGACTTCAGTGGCTACAGAACAGTGCAACTGCCCATTCTCAAGGGGAATGTTTCCACTTGAGTCTAATTCAGCCCTAATCCTACCTAACCTTGTGTTGCTTCGTAGTTTTCTTTATAGCTATAACTTCTATAAATTAGCAGTATTGAACCATGAGCCATGATTATGGAGAATTTATCAGTATTTATGTAGCTAACAAAAATTATGTATCTTATTTAAACACTGAGATTTGAAGGAGAATTGTTCAGAGGCATGAAAGGCAGAAAAGGCTTTACTGCATAAGGACTTGTTTGAAAACTGCCACAGTTCAAATTTAGCCCAGATCTTAACTCTCTGAGCCTTTGAATGGGCTCAGACATCTGAACGGTGTTTCCTTGTTTAAAAAAAATCTCTTAATTTCTGGTTTTGGAGAGTGCTTTCTAGTAGGTAAGTGGAACAGTGAGCATTAGCATATTTTGAAAGTAGTACTGCTGGAAGTACGAGTTGCTAGGGAGGATTTCCTTTCACCTTGGAGAAAGTGTAAGTATGGATATATCTATCTTATAGGTTATGGTTGTAGAACAGATTCTTTTGGATCATGAATTAGTACACCCTTCAGGTCTGCTGAAACAAAGCTATTTCAACAAAGCTTTATTCTATTATCTGTCATAGAAGAGCTCTTCACCCCATTTTGCTTCCGATTCCTTATATAAAATAGTGTTTCCTTAGTCCACAGCAAGAGTTGCAATTTTCCACTGCACAGCTTTTCACAGCAGTCCTGGCTGCAGGTACTGCCAGGTTCCCTGTGGCAGTCCACCCTACAGCTTGGCTATATTTGTATAAAGTCATGCAGTTCTGCCACAAGCTGATCTGGCTGTAAAGTATCTCTATTTTAGAAAGCTTTTTTTTTTTTTTTTTTTTTTTTTTAAAGAACAATCAAGGCAGATTTACAACATGACTATGGAAATATATGTGTGAAAGCACACCCAGAGACAGAAGGGTAGAGAGCAGCTTGCAACGAGGTGTGGCAATATTTATGTCACTCTGCCACTGCAAATGATGTTTTCAGACTGTGACCCCAAAGACTCAAGAAGATGGGGCACTGCCAAGTAATTCACTGAGATACATCTGAATCATACATCACCATCAGATAGGGCTTGATTTGGATCTAAACCAGATAGCTACCAGCAGGCATTCTGGAAAAGCAGCTGAATGCCTAACACCAGAATTGTTACTCTGGTAATGCTAGCCCTTTAAAACCTGAGCAACCTAGACATATCCATCACCAAGTGATAAAGACTTAGACCTTTCATTCGTATTCACAGTATGTAGCAGTTTCTTGATTTCTAAGGCAATCTTCCACACAGGAAAGCATTTTGCTGCTTCCCTTTTCATCATCCCACGCATCCGCCACCAAAATAATGTAAAGTTTAGGTGCATATTAACATAAAATGTTTGTAGGTAAGTTTGTAAGTGGACAAAAGCATCTCTGCATAAGGTGAAAGCAGTGCTTGCTTTGAACATAAAAACATAGCACCCTCCTTCTGCACTTTGCTCTGTACAACTGAACAGCATAAAGAGAATCTGTTCTGGCATCTATTCCAGCTGTGCTCTTTCTGCTGTGCAGAGAAAATTTATACTATGGTAACCTCTATCTCAGTCTCTGCCTCCCTTAATCTTACACAAAGATGAAATGTATGTACATTTTTCATTTCATAACCCTGGCAAGGTGAAATTATTTTTTTTCAAGTTATTCCTGTTGTTTTTTTGTTGTTTGTTTTTTCTAAAATACAATACTATTTCTACACCCAAGCACAGCTTTTGGATGAAAAATTTTTATCATTTTGTCAAAAGAATAATTAAACTAACATTTTAGATGTGAAACAATTATCAGATAGACACTGAGGCCAAGGAAATACCAAATGAAGAAAGCCAAAATGCCTTAATTCCTCTAGTGCTCCCACAGCTGCACCTAAGGCTCTGCTGAGCCAACACTGAACTTCAAACAACAGTATCAAACCACTGCAATATGAAGTAAGGATGGCAAATTCGTGAGTTTGAGTGTATTGCATGAGAAGGCAACCTCAAGCTGCAACAGAAAATGCTGCAGAAGCATCCTTCCCAAGAATTGCTTGTTTGAGGGAAGAAAGAAAAACAAAAAAGGTCATCATTTCAGACTGACATCAGATCACTTTAGCTGTAAGGAATTGGCTGCAAATAACAAAAACAAAAAAACAAAAAGATCTCCTAGAAAGAGTCCAGTCGAAGACCACAAAGATGATTAAGGGCCTGCAGCATCTCCCATATGAGAAAAGGCAGAGAAACCTGGGTCTGTTTAGCCTGGGGAAAAGATAACTGAGAGGAGATCTGATAAATGTTTATAAATATCTAAAGGAAGTTGGGTGGCCAATGGATGAGGTCAGGTTCTTCTTGATGGTGTGCAGTGATATGATAATACGGAGTAATGGCCTAAAATTTAAACATAGGAAGTTCTATACTAACACGTAGAAGAAATTTTTTTTTACAATAAGGGTGGGTGATGAGCACTGAAACAGTTTGCCCAGTGAGGTTGTGGAGTCTTGTTCTATGGAGATATTCAAGACTTATCTGGATGCCTACCTGTGCAACCTATTGCATGGCACCTGCTTTAACCAGGAGATTGGACTTAATGATCTCTCGAGGTCCCTTCTAACCCCTGCAATCTGTTGCATTCTTCAACAAGTCACAGTACTGCTGCTTATAAGCAGTATAATATATTATATAATAATATGATCCATATTTCCATATAATCCATTTCTTCTAGAAATAAGGGTACTGTACTTCCTGGTACTTCCTGGTCTAACACCTCAGGGAATAATCATGTTTTATACAAAAATTGAGGTGTGCTACTGCAGTTCTTATGGTGCGCCTATGAGAAACTATTGAGCATTTTCTCCTACATTATTCTTTGTAGCCATCTCTGTAGTAAATCAGCTTCATTAGCAGAGACTTCATAAGACTCTCTATCATATCTTCCCCCAACCTTACTCTTGCTGTTTGTCAGCCCTGACGCTTCTGCAAAGTTATTCCTTAAAATAAGCGCTCCCATTATTTGCCTTCCTGTTTTGCCTCTTACCTGCTCTATTTTTTTCTGAGCAAAAGGTAGTTTAAAGTCAGCTCTTGGGAAGTTAGATCCTATGGTGAATAGAAACACAGATACAGAGATTAGAGAAAACCTTTATCCTAGCTTCCCTTAAAAGGTCAGCCTTCAAACAAATTACAAATATCACAGATTTTTGTACTGCTCATTTTCAACCCAGTCATATTTTCAAAACTATTTATATAAGAAATATTCTCAAACAGATTTTCCCAGTGATGGATGATAAGGATTCTGCTTGCTTTGTGAGGGATGTCTGATGAGCAAAGGCCTGTCTGTGCAAAAACATTATGATGATCCATGGATACCAAAACTCATGCCTAGAAAATCCAATTTCAGCTGCCAACAATGCTACATTGCCTCAGAAACTGACCTCTGCACTAGTGTGTCCAGGAATATACACCATGCTGGACACAGGAGGTGTGAACTGCAGAAAGCAGCAACACATACAACAACCCATTAGACACTTCAGAAAGGGTTCCTAGAAAATCCAGAAGACACCTGCCCTTCACAGCTCTAGAGAATGCTTCCAGTATAAAGTCACTGCACACTACCTCCCTGCAATGACTGGTAGCCTTAAAAAAAACTTTCCACAGGCTGTTACCACAATAAGCCTATGCCTACTGCAAGGAATAAAAGTCTGCTGCCTTGCCTAAATAAGAGCCTGTGGAAGGATTCCTTTCCTTCCCTGTAAGAGGCAGAACAACCTTTGGCAGTAGCCTGCCCAACTTAGAGAGGCAATCTTTAAACTGAAGGACTTGGGGAGTGGGGTCCAAAACAACGTTCACACCATTCACGTACATGCATACACATTTTTAACGTAATGCTTTGATTCCTCCTGCTAAGAAAACAACACAGCAACAGTGATATTTATGGTTTAACCATTTTTCATAACTGCACTGCTTCCTTTTCTCTGTCCACTGATATATACTTTTTATTATTACCTTGCTGATACACTTGGTATTACATCTGATGCAACACAGATGACTACCAATACATACGGTCCAAAAACCTTCCCTTCACTTTCTCAGTATGTTTTCTAGAACTACATGTGCATGGTTTCAGGTCATTTTAGTTAAATATTTGTTTGCATATCTCATCAATGTTCCCTACCAAATGAAGATGTGCCATGGCCACTCATTGATTTTCCCTTTGGTTATAATTAGGTAAAGCTTATCATGTTATCATCCTTTGAATATCTAGACAGCTTCAAAGAAGAACCAATTGTTTTTTTTCCTGGAATTGTTTATCTCCAAATTAAAATTAAATCATTAAGTAGTGTTTAAGAGGGAAACAAATATCACTAACATCAGGGCAAACAACATTTTTACTATTTTTTAAAAAGAAAAACACATAGATTACTGAAAATGAAACTTTGCATTAAGGAAAAAAAAAGTCTTTACAAAAAAAGACAGGTTGGGTTGTATAAAAATGCTGTAACAGAATTTTACATTTTGTTCCTTTTTGCTCTTATCTTAAAACCCATTTTCCAACAAAAGCTAAAAAGAAACATGATCAGAAAATGCTATACATTTATTTAAAAAATGCACGTCACATCCCATTTCTACCATGCCACACTTCATGTACTGCCTCCATCACCTACAGATACACACCATGCCTACATGCAAAACAGACCTATCCTACCATTTACTCTTCAGTAGTGGTAGTGAGATCTGTACCCCACCTTAGTATGCACAACAACACAGTACCAAGATGATCTCAAAAAACAAACTGTACACAAAGATACAATTAACAGAAATGCTACCTACAGTATTGCTGTCAAGCACTGTCTATTAGGTAGGACATCAAGTTGAAGTTTCTAGGGGTTTCAACTGAAAAACTTCCTCTGGTCTAGAAAACTGGAACTTAGAAAACTGGAACATTTGACACCCCTCCTACAAAGTGCATGGAACTCTCCCCTTTCTCTCCCTGCATGGGGCAGAGCTCCTTAACACAGTCAGAGCAAGTTTCATCCTACAGATAAACCAGACACATTTCTCTCACCTCCTCATTAGCAAACAGGAACATTACTTCCCACTTGACAATGCATCTGTATTTTTATTAAAAAACTCCCCAGATAACAGATCAACGTCTCTGTTCCTCAGATCAACTTGAACCACAGTTCTCCCCACTCACCAGTATGTGTCAAGACTAAGAAGATTATCCAGGGTTTCAAGTCACTGACTGGCATTCATTTCTGCGTATTTCTTTATCTACTGTTATCTGCTTCCAAGGAAGGCCCTACAAGGCATACAGTGCTTTCATGGGTAGTTGAAGGAAGGAGCTCACAGAAGACAATGACAAAGGTATGCAGCAACACTTCCACTAGAAGAGAGGATAGATAACAAAGAACAAGCAAAATAGAAAGTGACCTCCTTTCCATTTCTGGTTACTTGACCACAACATCAATCCTTTTGCTGTTTCTGACCAACAGATTAATCTCCCTTGTGACTGAAGCGTCTGCCTGAACTGTTCTAAGATGCCAAAATCTACCCAGCCGCAGATACAATTAAGCCTAGCTATTTCAGAGATCAGCAAACATTTAAACATTAAGGTTTTATAATATTTAGATTTGCATCCCAAATGTAAAACTGCTTCTCATTTAATCACTGCTATAGGTCTACACCTAATTTTGCATATGCACATAAAAACAAAAATAAAGACATATGTTGAATATCATACAACTTCGTTTAATCCGTTTCTGCATTTGCTAAGATTTGTGATATCTGAACTCTAGCCTCATTTCTTTTTTAAAAGGCCAACATCATATCTTTCAGATTGCTGTTTGTTTCCCAAAATTATTTCCATTGTTATGAACTTGAGATTTACAGCTGAAGCTATCAGAACCTTTCTGAGCACAATATATCAAAGGAAGAAAAAAATGGTTCATAAAGAAAAGCTGACTACTGCCTTAATTATTGAGAAGCTGCTACTCCACAAAAGTGGTACAGGGATTTGAGAAAGTGACAAAGTCACAAAACTCAAATTCAGAGGCACTGGGCATATTAAAACTCACCGGGAGTTGCATTTGACATTGGCAATATCTTCATGACTCCCAACATTTTTACAGCTGAGCTGATTGTCCCAGCAGTTTCATTTGCTGCTCACTTCAAGCTCATGTCATGCCACCCACCAGCTGTTTGCATTTTTCTTCAGCTTTTAAGATTTAGGGTGACCGTCTTTACAGTTCATCTGATTATTTTTTTTTTTTTCCTGCCAAGAAAGAAGGAATCATTGTTTGTGAATTCTTTTATTTTGTCACTTATTATCCATTATCCAACCAAATTATAAAATAAATTGATATTGGTACATGCTTCATATTCAACATGATCCACATGCTGTTTGCTTGCTTCACTGCCTACAATGTTGGCTTTGTGCCAAAGGTAATCATGTGGTACCCTCTGACATTTTCATTCTGAATGAATCTGGCACAAATCTCACATACTTAACACTTCATTTATTCATTGCAGATAACAGTCTGTGCTATCAGTCAGCTCAGTTACAAAGGAAGAACATTCAAAGACTTATTTCCCAAATGATGAGGAATTGACATAACTCACTGTGTGTTCCATACTTAAGTTTAAGCAAACAAAAGATTGAACACATCCACAAACACTTATTTACACAAAATATTTGCACGTTGAGGGCATCTCACTTGTATCAAACTGTTTATCTTCAGAGTTATGCAACTTACTGCAAGGAGCCTTCTCACGAAGGAGAATTTTCACTGGGGGATTTAACAAAAAACTGACCTTGTTCAAATGCACATCAGTTTTTGCAAACCAGTCACAACACAGCAATATGCTGGGTGCTGTGCAGACACGTTCAAGTCTGAACACGCGATTGCTCAGCTTCAGAAGCAACAAAGCTGCAGTAGGTCTGCCGTGCAAAGTTGGAACAAACTGAAGATTTACAAGCACTCTAAATGCTCTTGTGGCTCTGCAGGAGCGTATGTGTAGCGTACAGCAGTACAAGTGAAGCCAGATGATGATGAAAGGCAGGACCTACGTAAACACAGTTCTCCTTGTCACCTCAGGGAACAGTGGGAGAACACAACTTTTTTGATGGGATTAGCTCTCCAGCATGGCCTGCAGTCACACAGAAGCTGGTGATCATAATTGGGTTGTACCTTTGGTGAGATGCTGGCAAGCACAGTGCTAAGTCTTGTACTGCATGGAAAGCTATGTTCTTTCCTTAGCCATCTGCAGAGACAGCCCTGTTTTGCAGATAGGCCTTAAGAACTGTCTGAAAAGAGAAGTGTCCATGATACTCCTCTATAAAGAGCAAGTATTACAAAACAGGGATCTTTTTTTATGCAACCATATTCTTTACACTAAAAAGGTTACCAGATGCTGCCAATAAACCTCTACTTGACAAACAGAGCAACTGTTCTCCGTGCATTTTGTTAAATATAATGTAAGTATAATGCTTTAATAACAAGAATATATTCCCTCCCATTCATCCAAATGCAGTATCAAAAAAAGAACACTTTTACAATAGACAAACGCAAGCAGGCAGAGAAAATATTGCTCTAGGAACTTAATTTTTGCATTAATTCAACTTCACCTTTGAGCTTTCACTTTTCACTTGTGAAAGTTTCACACTGAAACACTGTCATCCTACCCTCATCATGGTTTTGCAAGCAAAGGTGAAATGAGGCGCTCAACAGAGAATGCAGTAAGGTTCACTGACCTGTTGTACAGGACCTGAAATTACTTATGAGTTAAAACATAAAAAGAAAGTAACTATTTATAAACAGTAGGAAATAATATGACCTAAAGGGAAAAAATAAGAATTGCAGAGACCAGCTTGATCCAAAGAGATCAATACGTTTTCCAAAAAAAAAAAAAGGACAAAATTTAAACTCTATCAAGTCTGGCACCATGACCTGGCAGCCTGTTCCATGAGTACCGTCCTCACATGAAGAACCTTTTCCTGTTACCCACTCAGACCCTCCCCTGACACAGCTCCATGCCGTTCCCTCGGCCCTGTTGCTGTCACACAGAGCAGAACTCAGCGCTGCCCTCCGCTCCCTGTGGGGAGCTGCAGCCGCTATCAGGCCTCCCCTCAGCTCCTCTGCTCTGCGCTGAGCCAACCAGGGGACCTCAGCTGTTCATCATACATCTTCCCCTCCAGGCCCTTTACAATCTTCGTAGCCCTCAAACTGGTATATCAAAGGAACTGGGATATCAAGAAAGCCATTTGGAGTTATGTCAAGGGTCTATAAGGAAAGTTCAGAAGGACAAGGGCTCCACGGGTGAACAGAGAACCTAGCGTATCATCATGCCTTTGCAACTTCCACCAAGTGCCACAATAAACAAAGACAATCTGTGTTTTAATGTACATTTATTTACACTTAAATATAACACCCTTGGAGCACAGCGATTTGAAAGCATAATTCTCCTCCAGCAAAGTAATGACCTACATACAAAGATACTCATCTTCAGTATGCTTGGCCCTGCACTGTAGAGACATGCCTACCATTACTAGGCAGTTCTCCTTCCCATATGAAGCAGAAATTGACACTTAATGCTGCAAAAACACACCAGGCACTCTCTGCAGGCCTGCCACCCTTCCCCAGCACACTGGGATGTGGCAGGAACTTGCTTGCCAGCCATGCTGTGTTCTCCAGCTGCCCTGTTGAATGCTGAGGATGGTACTAGTCTATACATTTCAGCTTGCAGTTTTACCTGGAGTTGTGGGTTCTTTGTACCCTCAAAATCCTGAAGTTGTACTTCTGGTGATGCTCCAATTGGTTTATATTCATCAAAAGCCACATGAACACTGAGACTAGCATGTGATACACATTCTCACTGCAGAAGAGGAAACCTTTCTGGTGTACTTGACATTTGGAGTTTACATCTTACAGATTAGTGTTTGCTTCAGATTTCTGGTAGGTTTAACACAAAATTGTGTTAACCAATTAAGAATACAATAAGTTTATTGCATTAAAAACAAAATCAGGGCAGTAACACATCAGCAAAGTTTTTGTCAGTTAGCTAGTAGAAATTTTATTTTATAAAATCTCTTCCAACTTCAGTATCTCCTGAAGAGGCTTAGCATTCAGATATACAATTCACTTTCACTGGTTTTTTAATTTTGCTTTAAGGTTTTATGTTAGCCTACAAAAACAATACTCAATAATGTCAGTAAAGACTAGTCTCTGGCACCTAAAGCAAGGCAAGCAAAACAATTCCATTCACAGCATGGAAATAACACATTAAAATGTCCAACCTATCTAGACATTTAGTAGAAATAAATGATACCAAATTTGTCTTTGGACTCGTGGCCTTAATTAGCTCATGACTACACATATGCTTTTTCTTTCTTTCCCTCCACAACTCTGACAATAAGTCAGTATTTTCTACAAGCAATTTTAAATTGACTTTTAGAATCACCTTGGAAAAAGAAAAGAAATTGTGCCATTAAGTGCAAAAATCGTATTTGGTTAAATATTTTTAGAAGTCTTTGTCTTAATTTATAAATAACCACTAAATGGCTGCCATTTAACAGCCTAGTACTGTAATTCTTGTAATTTTATTTAATGCTTATAATGAAGCTGCAAGTACAATTCCTGCAGAAGAGGGTCAAAATGCTGATACTGGCAATGAAGCTAGTGCTTGCCAAATTTCATGATCTTATTCATGTGTGCCCAACCCTGGCAGCTGTCCAAAGTGTGAGGTTTCATGCTTGATTTAAGCCTTATCCTGCAGTTCCTAACTCTCAAATAATGCAGGGGAAAAAATGAGAACAAACTGTCAATACAGGAGGAAGTAAGGAAGAAAAGGGATAAAAGTGCATAGGTGCATATATAAAGAAAACAATTGACAATTGAGGAGTAGTAAAATTTCTGCAAGGACAGCAAGTTGAGGGATGTGATCCTGCCCCTCTACACTGTGCTGCTGAGGCCTGTAGTGCTGCTGGAGCACTACATCCAGATGTGGAGTCCTCAGTCCAGGAGAGACATGGAACTGTTGTAATGCATACAGAGGAGGGCCCCAAATATGATGCAAGGAATGGAACACCTCTCTTATGAGGACAGGCTGAGAGAGCTGAGGCTGTTCAGCCTGGAGAAGGAAGGGTTCCAAGGTGACCTCATAGTGGCCTTTCAGTATTCAAAGGGGGGGCTAAAGGAAAGAAGGGAACAGACTCTTTAGCAGGATCTGGGCTTATAGAAAAGAGAAGATGGCTTCAAGCTTACAGAGGGTAGATTTAGGTTGGACATAAGGAAAATGTCTTTTACAATGAAGGTGTTGAGGTACTGCAACAGGTTGCCCAGAGAAGTAGTTGATGCCCCGTCCCTGGAGACTTTCAAGGAGAGGCTGGATCAGGTCCTGGGCAGTCTGACCTAACTGTGGTGTCCCTGTTCATAGCAGAGAAGTTGGACTAGATGACATTTAAAGGTCCCTTCCAACTCTAAGGATTCTATGATTCTGTTAAATATTTAGTTTGTTTCATAAACTCGCGGGACTGCCATAAAAAAAAAAAAAAAAGAAAAAAATAGAAACAAGCAGCTGTAAACTACTTCCAAGCTCAAGGGGACTTCATGATAGCTGTACCCTCACACAATATTTAGACACACAGAATCCACTCCCTGGAAGTTTGGCATACACAGGTTATGGTGCAAAACCCTTAGTTACCTTCAGTGGGATTGGCCACATGTTTGGGAGACAATTGAGGTATTCACAAAATGGCTTAGTTTGAAAGGGACATGAAAAATCATCTAATTCCAACGCCACTGCTGTGGGCAGGGCTGCCCTCCACCAGATCATATTGCCCAGGGCCTCATCCAAGCTGACTATAATGCCTCTAGAGATCAGGCATCCACAGCTTCTCTGGGCAGACTCTTCCAGTGCCTTACCACCATCTGAGTATAGAATTTCTTCCTAATATTTCACATACATGTCCCCTCCTTTAGTTTTAAGTCATTCTCCATTGTCCTATCACTATAAGACTGTGTATATTCTGCAGGTTGAGCACTATGCCACTGTAGTTAGACTGGTACTAATCTAAGGACAATTTAGTGTTGAGCCCTCATGCTACCACTGTTTTCAACAGGGACAAAAAAAAAGTGTTGCTACACATTTATAGTAAATAAAGTTGATTTAAGATCTGGGGGAAATCTGCATTTTGACAGCTGCCTTCAAGGCTGGAATCCAGGTTCCCACTGTGCTGATAACCCTGAACACCTTGATGGCCCAGGAAGCCTGCTGTTTAGTGAACAGCAAAAAACCCAAATAACTGTTTTTCTTTCAAGAAAACTGTTTTCTGGGTTTCTCCTCAAGGGCACTTATATTGCATTAAGAATATTATTTCTATTAACATTTGATTCAATCTTATACCAAAATGTTTCCTTCTTCCTATCCCTTCCCACAGAAACTAGGGGGAATATTCTCCTCCCCCTGAAAATTGCATGGGAGAGCAATTCTCTTTCCTAGCCAGCACCATCTGGATATAAAGCTTAAAATGTCGAGAGGGCATTAGGAGAGCTGCAGCAGGCCAGCAAGTGGATGGGGAAGGCTAATGGTAATTTGCATACTCATTAAAATTCAGTATGCTTCAAAGAGATAGAAGAAAATTGAAGGAGAAAATGTATAAATGCAGTAAAAAGTAGCAAGCAGAGATAGCCTAAAACCAGGAAATAAAAAAAAAATAAAATAAAAAGAATCACTGCAGACATCAGGGAAGAAAATGTTTCAGTACTTCTAGTTGGAAAATTGAACAACTTGAGAAAGGAGGCTGCTGAAAAGCCATAAAGTTTGAAATAATAATAGTAATAATAATAATAATAATAATAATAATAATAATAATAATAATAATA
>JAPSGF010000023.1:5688466-5848469 GCA_035772895.1 Perdix hodgsoniae | reverse complement strand
TAATAATAATAATAATAATAATAATAATAATAATAATAATAATAATAATAATAATAAACAATGCCTTTTATGGAAATCCAGCAAATACTTCTAATCAGAAGTTCTCAAATTTATCTGGACTAGGGCTTCTTCCAGGAGCAGAAGTTATTTCCAGAATCTGACCCCTTTGTCACTACTGAGAAGATGATCAATGCTTCTGAGGACTTAAGACCTGATGGATAGTCAGTCCTCAAGGTGCTCTGAAGTTGTTCCCGAGTCTGGTTTTATACATTGAGACAATAAAGCATGGTAACTGCAGATAAAGAGCCTGAAGATGCCCTGAACCTACTACAATTGGTCTGAGCAGGATTTTTCTCAGTTCAGTGGAAAGCATGTAGCCAGCACATCCATTTTCATAATTACCATAGAGCACTAAAAGGGCCAAGGTGTCCTCCCCCTCACATGAGCATACAAGCAGACTTTTAACACAACAGACACAAGTCCATAAAAGCACATTATATAGGTTTTTCAACATATTTCTCTGGTATTTATACCAACTTGTTCTTGTGAGGCCCCATCTGGAGTACTGCATCCAGGCATGGGGCCCTGAGCACAGGAAAGGCATGGAACTCTTGGAGCAGGTCCAGGGGAGAGCCACTAAGATGATGAGAGGGCTGGAGCACTCCTATGAAAAAAGATTAAGGGAACTAGGCTTGTTAAGCTTGGAGAAGAGAAAGCTCTGGGAAGGCCTCATTGTGGCCTTCCAGTACTTGAAGGGAGCATATAAACAGGAGCAGGTGTGACAGCAGGTGTGAGGAGGAATTTTTTCACCCAGAAGACGGTGAAGAACTGGAACAGGTTGCCCAAGGAGGTTGTGGATGCCCCATCGCTGGAGGCATTCAAGGTCAGGCTGGATGAGGCTCTGGGCAGCCTGGTCTGGTGGTTGGCGACGCTGCATATAGCAGGGGGATTGAAAGTAGATGATCATTGTAATCCTTTTCAACCCAGGCTATTCCATGATTCTATGAACTTCCTCCACTAGAATTCATAATCGGGCACAGAAGATACATTTGTGCTCTCTTTCTCCACAGGACTGCATTTTTAGGTACTATAGGAAAAAGATCAGCGTGCCATGTGTCATATTTGGGATCTTAGAAACATAATGAAGCCTCTGGAGTTCATATAGCATGAACTTCTTATTCTTCACATTAGAATCACTCCAGAGCATCAGAAATAAGGACAAAACTGCACAACACCCAGCAAGGAAGAGTAAATTCATTTAATTCTTAGATTTTTGTGTAAACTCTGCACTCTTAACTGAATCACAAGAAGTCAGAAGAATATACGTACGAGTTGGAAGGAGTCTAGACATGTGGTCCACCATCAGTGTCCAAATGCCAAGCATACACAAACATAAAAGCCATTGGTTACAGAAGTAGGAATCCTAATTACAGGAGCAGAAAAAAAATCCAGCCAAATGTGCCAATGTCAATATTTTATGCATCGAACCACAGGATATAACAGAAATATTCCACCAGCTCTTCTTACCAGTATCAACCACACATTCCTTTTAAATCAAAAAAAGGATTCTCTGCATCTGGAAAGTATTACTAATGTGCAGGATAGAGTAGCAGAGAGTACTTTGCAGGCTTCACAATAGCCAACTCATGCAATGTACCACCCAAGATATTCCATTATATAGCCGGTCTAAATTCAAGAACTATTTCTACCTCAAATGCATTCCACAAGGCAAAGACTCTCATAAAGACATATTGGTACCACAACCAAGATGAAATAAACTTCTGGGCTCATGGACAGGATTATTTTCAGGTTTCACCTTGGCTCTAGAATAGGCTTGATTGTGTCTTCAGTAATCATTTTCTGTCTAGAAACACGCGCTCAGCATCTACCCATGAAGTGAGGCCATTTTTAACTGTAACATTCAGAAAAGCCAGCACAATCACAAAGACTCTCTGACACTCCTAAGAAAATCATGTTCTGCAACAATCTTTAAAAGGTGAATATGGAGAAACATGGGATAATATCGAGGAGCAGCTGAAAAAGCAGCATTTCCTAAGTCAGACCTGCTGTCTGCCCAGATCTCTCCTCTTGTTGATGTTCTTCTCCTTAACTTGCCTGTCTTTCCCTCTCTAGTAAAATTATGACTTCCGCTTTATTATTAACTTTAAATCTAGTTTTAAATTATTAATACTGCATTCTTATAATCAATATTAATGCTATCCAGTACATAAAGGTTAAGAGTGATCTGTGTACTACAGGTAGGGATTCAAAGCTTTTCAGAAGACCATTTTTGTTTTGTGCTTTAACGTTTGCCATGAAAAAAAAAAAAAAAAAAGATAAAAAAAAATAAACCAACCCCATGAAATTGCCTGTCCTGCCAAAAGAGTTTTCACACTGTGGTTTTCACTCAGTTCCAATGCAGCACCTTTGTGAAATCCCAGGATCAAGGAATTGCAAGCAAATACAAAAATGCATATAAGCCAGTAATTGACAACATACACCTGAGTTAGGCCACAGAAATGCAGGTTTTTCACAACAAGTTGTCCAGTGACAAGTGGAAACAGCACATCAGTCAAAGTGGCTGATACAGCAGAAATGATACCACTTTTCATCTAAATTCCTAAAGAGTTTTCAGGGTCAACTCCCTCCATCCCAGAAATCAGAATTTTCAGAAAACCTTATTTTATTGAAGACTGCATTCTTTATTTACAATCTGTATTTTTTAAAGCACAATCACTATAACATAGAGCACCAGAATTTAAGGATGAAGCTTGAGTTAAAATTTTAAATGTGCTAGCTGTAAAGTCTGTAACAACAAGATACCACATCAGCAAGATTCAGATCAAACATACACAAGCAACTTCTTCATTTACCAAGTATGATACTTCAGTCTCATACCCATAAGAAAGTAATATCCCTGTGTCCCCATTCTGTCATCCAGATTTCATTGGTGCACAGAAAATTTTGTCATCTTGATTCTTGACAAAAGAAAAAGTGGCTTGAATTGTATGAAAAACAAACGAAAAAAATATATGTCTCTGCCTCTCTCTCACTCCCTCTCCCTCTGTAAATATATTATTAAAGGAAAGCCTAATTCCTAGGAATTTTTTAAAATCCTGTTAGCAGTCATGATCTCTTAAGAATCAAATACAGCAGCAGAAAAAAGTGAAGGTGCTTTGTTTCACAAAAATGTGTTCTTGTCCTGGCTCCACCATCTTTATGCTCTTCTTTCACATGTTTACAGGCATTGATAAGACCCCCCCTGAGCTTCCGCTCACCAAGGCTGACAAGTTCAAAATCCATCAGCCTCTCCCAACAGGAGAGGTGCTCCAATCCCTTAATCATCTTCATCGTCCTTCTGTTTCTTAATTTGTAGTTCAGATGGAAACAGATAGAGAAGCACTTTAAAGGGAGCAAAAAACTCCCATAAAAAATACACCTGGAAGAATGGGGCAGATACAGGGAATTTGCCTGCTGTGCAAAAGCCCTGTTGAGATCAGTAAGCATGAGGAGCACATAGAAAGGAGATGAAGCAACTTCACTGTAAGGAGAAAGAATGAAAATAAACAAATTGGAAGGAAAGATCAGATGTGTAGGTTAAGGCCCTCAGCGCTCAAAGAGTCTGTTGAAAAGACAATAACAGAATGGAGCAAGATCCCACTGTATCATGCAGACTCAGATTAAAAACCAAGACAGCATTCCTTTGGCACACAAGGGCAAGACGGTCACATAAATAAATAATTAAATAAATAACATCTGTAGTTTCCAAAATGCAGTCAAATGACAGAATTCTATCAAAAGTTATGGGCTAGGTGAGGCCTGGCCTTACAAGGAAATAGATGCCTTTCACAAGTCAGTCCCTGAACTTCATTCAGGTTCTTAGACATAAAGAATTAAAAATGACCACAAGTTAAAAATGATATTAGGTTCATCTAAACTTTAAAAGTCCACACGTATTTTATAAAATCAGTCATTTAATATTCCATTTCATTGGCCAGGAGCCATGTTTCATCAGTTCTCATCTGCTGTTGAATACTTTCAACCAACTGACCCAACTATGGTGATGGGATTTACATGTTTTATTCTGGAGATTATTGTGGCTCAGAACACTGTTTTAATCCTTGTCAAAAAACAATGCTGTACAATTAAGATGGCAATGCCTGAATGGAAATAGATGAAAACCTCTGTCACATCTTTTCCTCCAGAATATTCATTGCTCCCAGGAGTTCATCCATATACTCTATTTACAAGATGAAACACCTTCTCTCATTTTTTCAATAAATATCATGAAAATATATTAGATTGTTAGGATTTATACAGAGATATTTGGCAGGCCTTTCAGGGCTGCCAGAGAAATTGAATATGTGGTCTTTTACACAGAGTGAATTATCTGAATAAATGTGTATTGGGAGAATTCTACTTATCTTTGTCTGATTCATTCTCAGACGAATACGTATACGTTTTCACTAATGTCAGTGGTTGCAGAACACAATAGAAAATATGTCCTTGGGCTGTTCTCATAATATCCATGGTAGAAAACTGACCAGTAACACTGATATATTAAAACAAGAAGAAAAAAAAAAGACAAAAAATTAAAAAAACACCTCTTGAGCTGTAAGAGAGAGTCATCTATTTTGCTTGTTTCAGCTTTTCATTATACTTCAGTTTAGTTTTCTATGTTTTACGTTGTTAGACTTTAGCACAGGAAATACATAAAAGCAGAAATGAAATCTTTATCAACTGCATCTCACTCAACGCTACAGAGTAGTTTCTTATGGAAGCTCTTTATTATGGAAGGCCAATGTTAGATTTCAAAGGGTAAATGGCTTCCTACTATTTTGAGGAATACCTAAGGTCACTTTCCTATGCAAACACATCACAGCATTTGCAAGCCTATTTGGAGAACCAAATGATATGTCTGACACATTTAGTCAGGTTTGACATAACACACATATCTTCCCCAAACTGCAAGAAACTACGGACGTGCTCAACTGCACTACTTTGAAGGAGAACCTCACAATACCCCACAATTTTGCTTTCTCTTTCAGACAAAGAGAAATAAGACTTTTTGATACTGCATTATGCAGAGAAGAGTTCAGCCTCACAGAAGTATATACATATATATATGTACGTACACT
The DNA here is from genome assembly GCA_035772895.1 of Perdix hodgsoniae. Lineage (NCBI taxonomy): Eukaryota > Metazoa > Chordata > Aves > Galliformes > Phasianidae > Perdix > Perdix hodgsoniae. The sequence continues at coordinate 5,843,331 of JAPSGF010000023.1, read as the reverse complement.
GACCCAGCACTGGAACTACCGTGAAGCCAGTGGCAATTAAGTGTTCATATCTTGAGAGAAAAAAAAAAAAGTCAATATTAAGTCTGTTCCCATTCAAAAGAAAAAGGCAGCAAAAACAGCTTAATTCTAGCAGAAATGAAAGAAAATGGTGGCAGTGGTTTTACTTCTACAGAAGATCACTAGATCACAGTCACTAGAAAATTGCATCAGAGGAAGAAGCCATGTATACATGCTTCTCTCATATCCATTTAATGATATATCCAGGCAAGGCTCAACTAATATTGGACCATACTGTACACTCATCTTAAAAATACAACATGCAATTGTTGCAGCAAATCTGACTTTCATCACTGAGAGTGTTCATTATCATTTTTAACTACACCTTTCCAGTTGTAAAAAGAAGTAACAGCTATGCCTTAAATCTGTCAAAAAGTATGGGTGTGAAGATGGTTTTAAAGAGTCTCTTACTATTTCTCAGAAACAGATTATGCTTTTTCAAGAAGCAAGTGAAAACTGAAATCTTCCCATCTAAAGGAAAAACAGCATCAGAAAAAGACATGTATTGAATGTATCCTGATGCTAAAAGAAAAGCCACTTAATCTCCTGTACCTGTGGAATCACTGGTAGAATTTGCTGTACATACAATTAAAAAAATACTTAGAACAAAATGGAGAAATATCTCAAGAAAAAGCAACAACAAAAAAAAAATCAAAAGCATAATTGAACAAAACAGTAAGAACTCTACACTTCAGATGAGAGGACCGTTTTGTAGAGAGAAACCAGCAGTTGCATCAGACAACAAGCTGAGGTCATTCTCATGGAAAAGGCAAGTCCAATGCTGAGTTTAAAATAAAAACACACAGACAGGATGCACTCCTCCACATCTGAGGCCTTCAAGAGCCTAGATACAGAACAGCATTGCATTTTGGACACCTACACTCTGAAGAAGTCATTAGTAAATTATAAAACTCCAGAGTTATCTTCTGGAATTATCAGAGGTCTAGAAAACCCAACAGTGATGGAAAAACAAAACCAAAAACACCCAAACAAATCAGTGTTTTTAGCACAAAGAAGAATGCTAGAAGGTTTAATAATGCTTTTCAAGTTCATCAGTAGTTGCTTCGAAGAGTAAAGGGATCATCTGTTCTTCATACTCAAATTGTTAGTTCCATGATATAAATACTGGGATTAAATTGCAAATTCAAATTAGACAACAAAAACCTCTGAATAGGCAAAGACAACAAAACACTAATGCAACAGCAACTTACACAGACTGTTTGCAAACCAGAGGCCTATAAAACAAAAAAGACAGATTCTCTGCCTGTGAGACTGCAATCTTTAATGCTCAGCTTTCCCTCCCCCTCTCTGGAAAATAAACAGAAGTGATTATTGCCTGAAAGGCTGATCATGGGAGTTCGCCACAGACTTAAAAGTAGACTACATGTTGAATATCATTTTCAGGAAACAGGAACTATTGAAGAGATAAAACAGCAATTTAGAATTACAATAATTTTATTTCAGATCAACAAAAAAAATCAATCTTAAAAAAAAACTGACAAAGAATTCCCATCACCATTTCCAATTGCAAATTTCAAAGAAAAGCCTCAAGCCTCCCTACATTCAATATGGATTTAGAAAAAGCCACAGAGAAAAAAGAGAAATAAGATTTCTCTTTCTTCTGTAGGGACTCAAGTTGTGAGATTTTAAAAAGAAACAAAAGTAGAAGAGATACTATTTCTGGGCCAAGTTTCCCAGAGTAGTACATTAAATGAGACCTTGGGCAATACCTCTCCTTCCAGAATTAACAGTACAGTCACTCATATGCCAACACATAGGTTCTACTGCTTTAAAGAAAACTACAATTTTGTTCACATTTTGAGAAACATTTTTAATTCTTTTTTTTTTTTTTTTTTTTTTTTTTTTTTCGCCAATGGGATAGTGCAAGAAAGTGCTGCCACCTTCAGTAAAAACTCCCTGCAGCAGGCAGGGCATACCTGCTTTGGACCTAGGCATCATGAATCTCAGCCAGCACAGTAGAGTCAAACTGTATTCTGAGAAACCTGCTAACCTCATCTATTCACTCTCAGCCATGGACTAGCCTCCTGCTAATTAGCTGCCAGTGTGAGAGTGGACCAGTGCCAGAATGTCACTTGTATAATGGTTTGTCACTAAGAAAAACTGGAGAAATCTCTTTTTCTGCTGCCCCTCCTACATTTCTATGGAAATGGAAGAACAAAACCAGGGTGGCAATACAGGGGCAACCTGTCCGTGGCAGGAGGGCCAGGACTAGATGATATTAAGGTCTCTTCCAACCTAAGTCATTCCATGATAACAAATGAATCACCAACAGGAACTCGAAGATAGATTTCAATGGGTCAGCACTGATTAGGACTGCTCCCTGCTGTACAAATGTATGCTTTTAAGACAGGCTACCATAAAAAGAAAAAATCATGACAACCTGCAGCTCTGTTAAGAATTTTCCCTCCTGCTTAGATCATTGTTTTGTCCATAAAGAGAAGTCATCTTCACTGCTTACTGAAAACGCAAAAATACATTGCCTTAAAAGGAACAGTCTCTCAATCTGCTCAGTTTTCCTGTTATTTCCATAAAGTACACTATTGCTTAAACACATTTTCTTGCAGCACTATATGGCATATGGTCAAATGACATTTACTAGAACTCTTTCTTTCCCTTTGGCTATGTAAGCTGGGCTGGCTGTCACATCCCCATTCCCATCTCAGCCCAATGAGATGCAAATCCATAAGTCAGCTTCAAACACCATGAAAGGAAACAAACCTGTGGCAGTGAGGGCGGGACAGATGGGATTAGAGGAATTGGTCTACCACCTGTACCTCACCTTCAGAGCTGTGGTGTGCCTTCCAGAGGGGTAACAACAAACACCAGCTATGGCAACAGTCAGGTCCACAGAAACATGGAAGAGTCAGGGGCTGGTGTTTGATACCTGATCCACAAGGAGAGGCCCAGAAGAGATCTTCAGGGATACCTGAAGAGCACCAGAGGGTGCCTGCAGCCCAGTCCAGGACCAGGTGCCTCACAGGCAGATGCACCATGTTGCCTTGCTGAGCTTGTCCCCAGGATATTAATTGCTTTTTCAGATATAGAAGTCATGCCTCTCAATAAGATTAACTACAGAATAACTTGTTCTAATACATGGAAAACTACTGTCTGTGTTACAGGAGACTCCTGCTACAGTCAGATAACTATAGTGTCTTGATTCACACAGGTAATGCTTCACTGCCTAAGCTCTACCATGGGCTGCTATTCTGGCATGCGGCATCTCTGCTCCTTTCTCTGATTTTGCTCTTTCTTCTTCTGTCTTATTGTTTTTCCATGCCTCTCCTCCTCTGCCTGTCTCCCTTTCCACTCTTCCTCATGTGTTTTCTGAGACAATACAATGTTGGCTGTTGTGCTCAGCAGCAACCTACACTGGATTTGCCATGGAGGCAGAATCCAGTTGTGTCTGGCACAAGGCAGACCCTGCCTTCCCACTGCCTCTACCATCTTGACACCTTCAGCCAACACAATGGAGCACATCTTGCAAATAAATCAGCTAAGGGATCAACCACCCTTGGAAAATGTCTTTGAAGCTGGTTGAGGTTGGAGCAGCAGGCGTGACAGGACACACTCCAAAGAATACTTGCAACATAAATTTTTCAGTGATTCTATGAAAATATTCCAGACACATCTGTGCAATTTTAGCTACTGCTATCTCTATACATATATGACAGCCTAGAGCTTAAAAGGCACTTAAAAAAGGAGAGTCAATAACCTGCCATTCTCCTTGATGTTGTGCAAAAAGTTTGGTCTGAACAAAGTACAATTGCCATTGCTTTATACTGGATATTATACTTAACCTAACTGCTCTAAAGCAATCTAATTGAGAATGTTAGCTAGGTTAGAGACTTAGCTAGTTGTGTAATTAAGCATAATCAAACCTTTGACTGAGATGCAAACTTGTGAAAATAAACCATGAAGTTTCCTCCATTTAAAGCTCTCTCTGAAGTTCACTAATGCCATAGACAGTTGAAAAAAAAAAAAAACTAAAAATAACAGAAAATAACTAAGTAACAAACGAGATCTGATACTGAGCAGATGTGCCACTGTGGATTGTGCCAAGCTGAGTGATGAGAGGACTGTTAGCAGAATGAAACCAGATTGCAAACCAGGAATCTGGTCTGTCAGGCCCCTAACCAGCCTCCAGTCACCCCTGTTCAGAGAAAGCTGAGAGGGCATTTTCTGAGTGTTTGGTTTGTATGTTTTCTAAATAAAAAGAAGAAAGAAAAGAAAGAAGAGTGCATCATTTGTTCTCTTGGGGTTCCAGTCCTGAGGAAAATCAGATACTTGAATCTGTCAGCAGCAGTTCTCTGCTCTCTAGGCTGACATAGAATGAGTAAGCTGAGTAAACACTGAACAGATATCTAAACTGAATTTTTAGTTTCACTAGGCTTGTCAAGATAAAACATTAAAATATGATTTTTGCAAAAGCAGATCAGACCAGCCACTAGAGAAGGAAAACTGAGTGATTGCTTTGGCTCTAAGCAAATTTAATCTTTTTTCCCATCGCTTTCTCTTTTCTTTTTCTTGCAACAGGCAAAGACTTCATATCTGACCATGCTTTTTCTATGTGCTTTGATCTAAGCTATGTTTTGATAACATGCAATTAAAATATCTTTAACTTAAAGAGCATGATTAATGTACATTCATGCCAGCAAACTACCTAGAGAATTTGTTCAATTAAATAAATATCAATAAAAAAAGGTTTGTAAAAGAATCCAAGTAACGGAGATTTACTCCCTTCCATTAACATAATACTTTGCTTTTCCTCCTCCAAAGATAGATGCCAGACAATTTATTTTCCCTGAGAACAAGAATTTTAATTTAATTTTATGTTTAAATGGTCATTAATTCAAGATTTTTCTGCTCACACAGGAGAAGTTTTATTATAGTAAAAGGACCCTGCAAAAACCAAGGAAGAAAATATACAGCTATATAGATAGATTAAAACAGATGACCGAAAATTGACTAGCACAGCTTTTTTTTCCTGCTTTGTCTAAACATTTTTCTTTGGTCTATTTGTCACCCTGCACAAGTCAATGATTTTATCTGGTTTTAAATTACCGCATCCTAAAAATGTGAAACTTCTGAATGCCCATTTCCTTCTAAAGCCATTTTGATTCTCAAGCAACGCAGATAGGATACTTAAGATATATACATTACCAGCTATATATGTTACTTACAAACTAATAGCAAGTCAGTGATTTGCTCATTTACTATCACTTAACAGGAAAAGCAACAGGACGTTTATTAAGCTTTTATGCTTGCACAGCTGATTTCAGCATTCAGCAGCACCTCTCTGTTGTTCTGCAGCTCAGCACCACATCCAGCATCTCCCAAATAAAAGCATCTAAATCTTTTGTTTTGTTCTGGAAACTGACTCCAGAATTTTCTATGTCTGCTATAATAAGAATAGAAAACTGCCCCATGGGTAAGTGTTCAGATATCTCAGGGTGACAGATCACATATCTCCATCCCCATCATGCAACCAAAAGCCGCAGTACATACACTGCACGGTTAGCCTAGACCTGTGCAGCATATCAGAGCTTCTTCAGAAGCGCAGCATATGAACTACAGGTTACACTTCTGAAAAAAATGGTACCTTTGAAAAGTCTAGTAGTCAGGAACAAAGCACGTGCATTGTCCTGTCAGAAAGGAACACTCCATGAACTACTGGCTCACCACACGTACTGTAAGGCAATTATTTGGCAGGTGACACCCATGTTATTTTGCGGGTGTGTGTTTGCCTTTTAGTGCTTTCTGCTTTCACTTCACTGCTCTTAGGTTTTTGGGTTTCTTTCTTTTAAACATGTGGATGTTCCTATGTTTTAAAACTAAGGAAGCTAACAGCGCTAAGAGACTTGGGTATGGCTCTGACTCATTCCTAGTTGAAAGGAAAAGGTTATGTGCAGCAGAAGCAAATGGACAATCTGAAAGTTGCCCATCATTGCTTTTCTAAACCTGATTTGTCATAGGTAACAAATACATATGTATCATAGCTGTACTCTGTTTCTTTTGCACTTACTTATCCCACGCGCAGGAAGCAGGACTGCAGAGCTTGTGGTAGGGAAGATTACGTTTGTACTCTCCCCTAGCAAGAAATGGGGAAACTTGGAAAAAAAAACACATCTTAAAACCATAAAGAAAACAGTAGAATTGTCTTCATTTCTAGAAGTCTAGGATGGCGATAGTAAAGAAGGTAGATGATATTGTGCACAACAGAATGAGAATATTTAGACAAAAAAAAAAGAAAAAAAAAAAGGACTAACCTCCACCTTCTAGGAGGAGGATGAAGGAGAAGGGAAGGTGATCAGGCCCCTGTTTTCTAAACAAACAAATAGGATAGTTCAGCTTAACACTCCAGAAAGAAGAAAGAAGATACAACTATCTGTCATTTTTATGGCCAAACATGACAAATGATCAAGCAGAGGGTGTGTACAAGTTCTATCAAAAATGTCTCCTTTTCACAAAACTCCCAGACAGATTAGTTCTTTCATCACAGATGACTGTGAACTGTGAAATCCCCAAGTCTTTACAGCTAGCTGTTGTAACATGTCTTACTCTTACAAACACTTACTTAAACTTCAAGGTAAGCTTTGCAGAACCTTTCCTTGTCTCTCTCAGGTGGAAAAAAAAAAAAAAATGAATTTTCCTTGCTTACTGGAAAAGGACTGATATTTTCATGTGTTTTCTTACACTGATAGTTGATCAGTAACCAGTCCCTATTTGGAGAAAAAAGAAAAAAAGTTAAGATTAAACTACAACTCTAAGGATGCATTTTTGTGGACTCGGTGATATGGACTAAATGATTTTTAAGGTCCCCTCCAACCTAAGCATCCTGTGATTTAATGACTCCTATGATGGAAGACATGTTTGCAACATAGGGTTTCACTTTTTGTGAAGATTGCATCCCTAAGTTCAAAGCAACTTTAGAAACAACCAGGAACCATGCTACCAGCTACATGCTGAAGGCCAGAGTATTTTTTTTCCATTCACTGCTTTAGAAGAAAGATCCATCTCATATTGTAAAGACAAGTCATAACAACCTAAAATACTACATACATGAACAGATATACCACTTTACTGCAGGGCAGACATATTCAAAGAAGCAAAGAGAGTTACAGATGTTTGTTTACTGCAACTTTTTCTTCATTTACCTACAATACAGCCAACCTGCTAATTGATATTCCTAACAGAGTGTCAAACAAATACATTTGATAAAAATTCATTTTGTCAGTATTTTGTCACATTTGAGGCTTCCTGGCATTAGTTACTGTCTGTGTATCCTGGGGCACCAACAGATGTAAGATCTGATAAAAGCTGTTTCCTCAATTTCATGTCAAAGAATAATGATGCAGGCTTTATTCTGCACTGCATTCACAAATAGTAGATCATAAAGAAACTACACATAACCAACCCTAGTCTCTCCACCCAGTATAGAGTTCAAAGTCTGAAAAGGTTTTTAAGCTCCCCCACCTACTCCCCATCTCTCACAGGCTGCGTAGACCTGAAAAGTAGTTGCAAGGATCTTTGCCCTTGATGGCAGGTGTTTCTGGTTCATTTGTTTGTTTTTGTTTTTGCAAAGATATTGGAAGAATCCATCAGTTTCTTAGCTCCTCAAAAAGATAGTGATAGCGTGAGGAGGAATTGTCTAAGACAGACAGTTGCTGCACTGCATACCACTCTGAAGTTGGTTACACTTAACACACGTGCTCTTCAAGCACTGAAGAGCATCTGGATAAGCTCTCAAACACATCCAACCAGTGTTTGTTGTTTGTTTTCTATTTTGTAAATACCACTGAAACAACTGGCATTACAAAAAGCCAAATAACAAGTGACTGACAAAAGTGCACTAAAAATTCACTAGTTACCACACCAATTTAGAATCACAACCGAAGCCAGCTTGATAGCTGATTTCCTCAGGACTACCTTGAGATGCTAAGCAATCAAGATGGGCATCCAGTAGTGTTTACATCTCTCAGCACTACAACTTAGGAATGCGGATTTCCTCATTGCAGATAAAATTTGAAAGGTTCTCTGAGAATCAGGATTTGGACATATAGGATGATTCTTCATATATGCGACCCAAATTGTGTTATTCTGCCACCACTATTAACCTGTTAAAGGACAGAATACTTCAGTTTCTAACCAAGTTGTACTCTTAGCCCTCTAGGGCCCATGAAACAAAAGAGTGAGAAACAAGTATAATATATCACAACTTGATGTCTAAGCCTTACACAGAACTCATCTGAAATACTTTTCAATCCTCTGCTTTCAAATTCTCTCTCTCTGTTTTCCCAGCTCCCAGGGACTCTTCTTTTATTGTATGCTGTGAACATAACTGCGCTGAGCCATTTTATTATAATAAGCTCATTTTGTAACCAACCACAACAGCAACAACTGTTCATTCCAGAGCCGGCACAAAAATGCTGTACCCAGGAGGCGTGCTGAGCGCTGGCACTTAGCTACCTAAATCAAAAGCAATAATAAGACAAAAGTATGTGTTGGAAAGATGTCAAAAATGTATCTCCCATGATTCTGAGATGCACAGGATTGCAACAAACCTTACTGCCCATGACTATAACAATAAATGAGATAGGTCTTCGTTCAAAACAAGCACAGGAACTGTTTATGGCAAAGGTATCTGTGAACCTTTCACACACACCACTCAATATCCTTTTTGTATGGCGTAATTTCAAATTAAGGTACAATATAAAAAATATATTTGTCAAAATAAGAGAAAAGAATGAGCCATAAAACACGGCAGGACAAAGGTAAGCAGAAAATAAAATTACGGAAAAAGAACATGAAGAGCGCCTTGTAAGTAGTCAAATAGTCAATATTCAAATCAATAGTCAATAGTCACATACTTAGGAATAAGTAGTTTCTTAACTACAACAGAAGTTGGAAGCCAGTTACAACTCAGTTAGGACTACTCAGTGACTACGATGAGGCCACAGCCAAGAAGCTCCATTCACTGTCAGTAAGCACTACAGAAGGTATTGGAGAGATTCCCACACCTTACGCTTTCATTGCAAACAAATTGATCTAGCTCCTCTGACCTATGCAAAGCAAATACACACATTATTAGACTAAATAGACAAATAAAAGTTTTGCATGCTGGGACTGAACGACATTCACCCAAAAGCTCAGAGGAAACTCAAAGAACTGTTGCTAAAGTTTGTAGCTGATGACCACAAAAATCCCACTTACTAAAAGGACTTCAAAAAAAGATCACAGAAACTGCCGTGGAGGAACTTTTAGGACCAGTAAATGTATACAGTCTGTAATAAAGAATTAAGATACTGAGCACCCAAGGAAATTCTGTTTGCCTCCAGAAGACACCAAGGTTTCTTCAAAAGGCAACCCCACTTCATCAGCTGGCTGTAATTCTACTGTTCCAGCTGTTAATTCTAGTTAACAGGGTGTTAATAAGCGCACAGATAAATGGAATCTAGTAGACATAATACATAAAAATTTTCAAAAAGAAGATTGCCTAAATTAAGATACCTTAGGACAGGTAAGGCAAATTTTAAAAGAAATAAGTATAAGGATTACTAATTACTTTTCAGGATGGAGAAGAATAAGCAGAGGGAGTATTGTCCAGTATTTGGAGCTGATGTAGGTTTTACTTAGTATCTTCATCAGTGATCTGAAGAAGGGAATGAAAAGTTAGTGTCTCCAAGCTTGCAAATGATAACGAGTTACTTCAAGCAGATAAATGCTATGCTGCTTGCAAGGAATTTCAAAAGGATCTTATAGAGCCAAATGAGGAGGAATTAAGAAAATAAAAGGAAGGTGAGAAAAAAACAACCATCATTTTTTCACTACGTAACATCTCTTCATGCCCACACCTTGAGTTCAGCATGCAACTCTTGCCTCAAGAAGAATGCACTCAAATCAGATAGAATCACAGAATTGTAGAAATTTGAAGGTATCTCCTGAGATCCTCTAGTCCATCACCTCTGCTCAAGCAGGCTCAGCTACAGGACCATGCCCAGTCCAGTTTTGAATGTCTCCACAGATGGAAATCCCACAGTCATTCTGGGTAATCTGTTTCTGTGATTGACCACTCTTACAGCAAAAACAAACGTGTTTTCTTGCGTCAGATGGAATCTCATGTGTTTCAGTTTGTGTCCATTGCCTCTTGGTAATTAAATGATCAAGTAGGACATAGAGGGGAATAAGTGCTTTCCAAGAGAAAGAGCATGGGAGAAGAATGGCTAGTGGGAAGTGGTACCTGAGTTTTGTATCATCACGAACATGATAAATGAGTCAAATGCAAAACTTATCTCTACCTGATCTAAAGAATACAAATACATTTAAGAATATGCTCAGTTTTAACCCTGGTATCAATTTACATGTTACTATGGACCTTCTTGCCAGAACAGACATCAGTGAGACACCAGAATCCAAGGAACAATGGCTGATGACTCAAGACAAAGTTTTGTTTCCCAACTTGACAAAAATAGCACATTTCTCTATCACCTTGCTCATTCCATTTGCTTCAGACTGAATAAGTGGGAAAGTAAATTCTTTTCTAGCTTTGACAGTAACCAACTGGACTAATTCCTGGCATGCCAGAGGAAATGTCTCAGGGGCTGACACCCCAGGCCACCCACTCCCACAGAAGCATGCACAGGCTACAGAACACTCACTCTGGCCTGTTACACCACTATCTTTTAACCCTAGCAAAAGCATCTACAAAAATTATTAAAACAAGGCTCTAGTCAGATGAAAGGCGTTTAGACTGAGAAAACTAACTTTTCCACTCCATTTTCAGAGCTGAAGAAACAAACAACATTCTTTGCTCCATTCTCTAGATTAACATTTGCTTTTTAACTTCTACCACTCATCAGTTTCACTGACAAAGGAATAAACCATTCTGTAACTAGAACATCACAGAGATTCCTATATATTATTAAGCCTTTTATAGGCTGAACGAGGATGGATACTGAGAGCAGAGGACACTCAACACTAAAGCTATACAGCACTGTTAAGGAATACACCCAATGGATCACTCAATGCCAGTGCTACTAGCCTTTACATGCTGTAACACAACTCTCGATGCCCTGCATCTTTACATTCAGGCAGACCAGTACTGCACCATTTTTGCAGCAGTGAGCTAACAGATGGTGATCTGGAAATGCTTCTCAATGGAGGTCATTAATAAAGTCAAGTTTGCTTGATGCTTGAGTCTAGCTATCTCTTCAGAAGATCTGTGGCCATTTATCCTTTTCCACAAGGAAGAATACTGAGGGAATACAGACCAGTTCTATTCTCCTAATTCAGGATTTCCTGAAAAGGTGAAGTTTTGTGATGAATAAATTATTGGATTTGCCTTTTCATAGCATCATTCAATAAAATACTCTAAGAAATGTCATCAGAACAAAATAAAAACATTAGACAGTTTAAGCTGAACACAAACAATTTCTTATTACTCACATATTTTGTTGTAGAAATATGTGCATAAGTGTAACAGATGAATCATTTCATATCTTTAACAATCCTGGTTTTCTCAACGTTTGTATTTTTTTACCAACTTCAGCCTCTCTTTCCGGATTCTAGAATTTCTCAGATTACTAATTTTAACTCCAAGTCACCGTTTCCTCACACTTCACAGCAGGGAAATAAGTACAGAATTGAACCTATGTATTTCTTCTAAGTGTCCATGAATTTATCATTGCTTTAATTACTTCACAAATGACATCTAGAGTCATCATTCAGTGCAACTGGGATTAAAGCACTGAACAACAAATGCCTATTAACTATCAAAATAATTATGTCTTTATTTTATAGATAGTTCTGAACAAGGAATTCATGGCTTTTCCAAGACCACAGAGAAAAACAGTGGCAGGGACAGAAATAAAACTCATCTTTCAGATACCTGTTCCAGTATTATAAAAAGAAGAAAATTGTACTGGAAACAAACAAACAAAAAAAAACCCCACAACTTACCTTTTAGAGAGCTTATTTTGACAAGGAATTTGGAAGGAATCTAGAAATAAAGAAATGGAGTTACAAAGCTCCTTTACAGAAACGTGTTATTGTCGACAACATTTAAATGAATATTTCCCAAACAAATCTTTCAACAGAAAAGCAGCACTGCATATGCAGTTGACTGTGAACCTCCGATTTATGGCAATACTCACAAAGCATCTATTTCTCAGAAGAAATTCGAAGATCTTCAACCCAGTCAAATAAAGACCCTTCAAGATGAGTGCTACCTATGCCACCTAGTAGCTTATATATACATTCTGATTTAACAGGTATTTCATGCTACAATTAAACTGCGATTTCCCTTCCTGAAGTGTTCCCAGCTCATTCACCTTGCCTGACCTGGTGGGTTCCACAGCACACTGCATTCATATATTTATTTTTTTTATTTTTAAGCCAATTCATCTAAAGGCCAAAATTCCACAGACCTGTCTGTCAGTCTCAGAGTCTCAGGGTCTTCTCTGATAGAGAAGAAACAAAGAAAAAAAAAATCTTCAGCTTGACCTCAACACTAGAAATAAGCCACTAAAATAAGTATTTAATTTTTATCAGGTCTTAAGTGTATGAAGGTAGCTAGTAGGGCTGCTTGGGTTTCATATGGTTTCATTTGCCAAAAATAAAATAAAAAGAGAGGAGGAGGGTATGTACAAATATCCAATTATTTATCCTTGTACTTCTGAAGCAGATCAGCAGGTCATTTCTCCCTCCTATAGAGGACGGTGAGAGGACAAATACATTCCCTTTCGAAACTGCAAATTTCTGTAGCTTTCTCAACAGCAACAGCTTTCAGGAATTTGACTATCTTGACAGTTGCAGAGAAACAAGAAAAACAGAATGCAGTTTTACAACACGATTAAATTGGACCCATTTATTTCAAAATGGAATGTAGCCCCAGGATACAAGAGCAATCCAGAAGTATCTTAGAGAGCAGGATAACAGATAATCTCCAAGACAAGCGAATTTCCCTTGTCAACTCCCAGAATTCTCTCTTATAAACTCAACTACCAGAGATCTCTACAAGGTATGACTACTTTCCACGGTGTCGTTCCAATGATACGGAAATCATCTAAACAGAACACAAAGATGGGAATAGCAGCAAATGCTTCAGTATCAAGATATTAGAGTCCAGGTCTTTTGGTCACGTGCCTGAGATCCATCTAAAAGGATTAACTTGAAAACTCACTCATTTAATTCACCTCCAAAATAACCCCTATAGCTCTCCTAGGTTAGTTTCCTCCTTCTGTTCCAGCGTAACAGACATTTTTGCAGTCACGACAGAGCTGCATATATTAGTTAAGCACAAATGTTTATAGCAAGAAGCAAGTCATCCCTTTGCTTGCATAATGAGCTATGAAAAAATTGCTGGAAAGTGACAGTATTGCAAAAATATAGAGCTGTTTGTCTGTTTGTGCTATAGCTGCGTTTGTTATTTCAGAGTGTCCAAACCACATCAGTAAGTTCCACAAAGCAGAACCAGCCTTGGTGCAAGGTAGTTTTCCCTACTTGTGTGCAGGAATGTTTTTAAGGAAAAGAGATTTGGTGACAGGAAAACGGATAACAAAAAGTACAAATACTATTTTCTTCCCCAGCAGCATGCAGTCAAACAGAATTGGGGACAACGAACAGACTCCTGGGAATGTCACAGGGCACCTTATCAAATCTTGCAGCCTACAATGGAAGCAATAGAAACTTAGGCGAACTATACTTTCTGGAGCTACAAGCAACACAACCCATGGTCCTGACTTCCACACCACAGGTATCTGTGTGGCTGTCAAAAAATTAGCTCCAAAGCTTTGCTGGGCACAGATCTCAGCTCCACAATCAGATATCCGTTCTCTTATTCCAAAACAAAACCAGTGCCTGAAACTTTCAGGCATTTTTATGTGGCCAGGAATAGTGTTGAAAAATCACAGAGCTGGTCAAATATCCAGATAGGAGATCAGTGTAATGCCTCATAAAAACAACACCATTACAACTATGGAAGTTCTCCTCAGTGGCTTGCACAAATGTGACTGAGGGCATAATATCAGAACAAGGGGTCTCATTCTTTTCTTTCTGAGGAGATTTATGTAGGCAAAAAAAAGGTGACCAAAAGTAATGCTTTCTGGTGCAACATCTCTGTTAGGTTAGCACATTACCCACAGCAGAGGGAACGCAGGGAATGCCTACAGAACTGCAAGTATTTTTAGCCCTCCTTCAAAAAGCCATTACAATCTTTTCTGCTATTCTCTGAAACACAGTTAATATAGCAATAAGAAAACTATCATAAAACCATAGGATAAAATACCTTAGCTTTAAGGGTTGAATTACATTTTCAGCATTTTTATTTAGAAAGAAAAACAACACTGAATCAAACCAAAGTTATACTACGGTTTCTATAATGAGATTTCCTTAGCTCTCAAAGCCATGAAGCAAAGGTCACCACGCTGATATTTCATGAAAGCCTGCAGCATTTAAGGCATTTTGAATACTGTAAAATATATCTGCATTTGTGCAAAACTCTCCCCCAAAACTCCTAATGACATTGTCAGCATGAGATGGTCAGTCAACATTTCTAAGATCTGTGCAATGGTCAAAGCAAATAAAATATGTTTGGAGAGCTGAGCCCAAGGACACTCTTTGAAATGTAGTTTCAATCCATCAGTATGTACTTTTTCTGTACTATTACTCATATAATCACCAGCACTTTTTCACCATAAGTCTGTTGTTCAGAATTGTTCAAAAATGTCACTGTACTGGTCATCGATGTCAGTTGCTCAAGAGTGACTTATCAAAGTGTTTGGCTGAATAGGTCATCATCCAAATAGTACATAAATCAGAAAGCACTTGACAATACTGCTGTTACAATAATTATCTGAATGCCAGTGTCGCCAAATTTAAAAGTTACCAGGCATTTCCATAACAAAGTCCCATTTTCAGTTATTTGCATCTCTGTCCAACTGTTCAAAATGAAGCTTCCATGCTAGAATTCTGAATTGGTTTTGCACCAATTTTTATTTTAACAGTAATTTTAAGCCAGAACAGCCTACCTGATGCAAGAGCAGGCTGACATACAAAACATACTGTATCTGTTAAGAAGAATGATGAGAACTTAGGCTCTGAGGAACTAACACATGTTTTTGAGAAACCTTCAGTGAAGACAGGCTGCGCTTAACATTGTAAAACACACACCTAGATTAGTTCAAGGGTACAGGTTTAGAAGAACTGTTAGTACTACTGTTTATTGGATGTTACAACCACTGAATCTGTGTTTACCAATTAAAACAAAACCCCATGGAATCCTCCAGATAGCTGAAGTATCAAACAAATCAAACAAAAAAAGGAGAAGTCTTTTTAACAATCCACCGCTATAATAGAAGCACCGTTTAGGCTGACTAGAGTAGCAGCTCTGGGCATATTACCAATCCCAAAACATCTTTACATAAACTGATGATCAACTACAATCAAAGTGCAAAGTTCATTAGATTACCTCTCAGAAAATAACAGGCAAGTGCCTCCAGGAATCAAAGAGTACACCCTAATAAACATACAACAGCAGGGGAAGTAACTAACAATCTCTAGGAGCTTGGAAGTTGTTTTTTCTTTTAATCACGTTTGTCAGCTAAAAGTGTTAAAAGTTTACTAGCAGCACTGCTCAGGCACACAAGCATTCCTCTCCCAATTGCACCAATATCAAAACTGCCATCCCTCATGCAGCAAGACATGATGATGATAGTGAAGACTTGATCCACCATTAAAAAGAAACAAATATGAGGACGAGGTGCAAAAAGGAGCCATCCTCATTCCTCTAGAAAAACTTATAACCTAGATACTTAAAAATACTAAAAAAACTAAACACAAGCTCTGGCACTGTACAGTGTTCACACTGTCATTCACATGCTTACAGAGCTGGCTACTTTGAGAAGAGAAGGCTTTTTGTAAGCAAACATTAGCACAAAGATTCACAACCAGGGAAACACAAGCTCCAAATATACAAGAAGAACATAATTTGTTACACTTACGGAACACAGAATAAATGTGCTACATCTTAAACAGCACCAGATACCAGCTCCTGAGGTTGTTTTCAAATAAGGAATTTGGACCAAAAATCTTCTGTCTTCCATTCCTTCCATGGAAAACACCAGTGAGCTCACATTTTGGATCAACTGATTAAATGTGCTTTTCTATGTCTAGTAAGAGCACAGATAATTTGCAGCAAAACAGCTGAGAGAAAATTCTATACCAGCAGTGAACATGCTTTAGGGTTTCCTTCTCCAAGAAAAGAAAAACAACAACAAAAAATAAATCTTCAGCGTCTTTTTTTGCCTGAAACCATTTTGAGTCATATTCTCTGTAAAGCAACATGCATGTCTTACACAGGCAGATCTTTCTATTGCTGACTTGGTTAACAGCCAGTGTCTCCCAGTGACTGCTGAGCTGTTGCTCACACTGGTTTCTTTTTGCTCTCCAGAAACATGGAGAAACCTACACTAAAGACAATACTCCGCAAGAACCTACTACCTAATTGCACAGCTAACTCTCAGTCAAACCCCAAGGCCATGACTGTGCAACACAAGTCAACAAACACAAACACATAATTATTTAAATACCAAGTACCCCAATTCACACAAGTCTATACTTCATCCACACAATATATATATATATATATTTTAAGTTTTGCTGCACTTCTGATGACTTTGTAATAGTCAAGAGGGTAACTTACTGATGGGCATATACCAGAGAAGCACAGTTAGACAGGTATCTCAAGTCTCAGACATTTATCAGAACTACATTTCAACAACATAATTCAAAATGGATGTTGAAGTACGTGTGTATGCACCAAAAAAAAAACCTTCCTCCTCCCCCCCCAGCCCCTTCCAAACAATACAAAGGATTTTTCAAAGCTAAGAAACCAGGAGAACTGCATTAGCATTAAACGTTATTAATATTAATAGCATTAATATTGCTATCGGGACTGCTGACTGTCCAAGATGATCCCACAAACATTTCAAACATTCTTGCAGATGTTCCAGTCAAAAGCACTTTAGGAAATGATGCTTCAATTAAAATTTAAGGGAAAGATACTTTCCAGGTAAAATTGCATGTTTGAATAGGTAGCTGGAGGCATCAAAATAGTCTGTGGCTTTTGTGTTCCTCACACTTTATCTAGAAATTGAGTGTACGTGCCCAACAAGATTATCCTCCATGGCTTAATGTGTATGAACAACGTAAGAACAAAAGCCTATCTAGTTTTGTTTGGTTTTGTTGTTGATGGGATTTTTGTTTGTTTTTTGTTTGTTTTTTTTAGCATCAACAGTCCACCTCTATTTAAATACAAGAGAGTAACAAAAAGTCCATGCTATACGCTGCCTGCCTAGCTGCCATATTTTCACATGACCACTAAGAGGGAAATCTGCTTTTCAGCATTCTCATACCAGCAAGATATCAGCATCATCTCAATTACCACACAAGCTTCAATAACAAAATTCTACTCTGTGTTACTGCTTATTGCTGAGCTTTTCCAAAGAGATAGCTGCACAGTATCAGTTGTGCTTAATTACCCACAAAACACTCTGTCTGGAATCCACTGATCTCTACAACCATTGTTTGAAGGTGCACTTAGTTCCCACAGTCATAAAGCAGCTGGGCTTGGAAGGGACTTTTGTAGACCATCTAGTTCCATCCCCCTACCACTAGCCCAGGTTCCCCAGGACCCCATCCAACCTGGCCTTGAATACTTCTGGAGATGGAGCATCCACAGCTACTTTTCCCTTCCCTGTTATGTCACTACACTCCCTGGTAAAGAGTCTCTCCCTACCTTTATCCAAAATGGGCAACCGCAACTATCAGCCTATCTTCACAGGAGATGTGCTCCAGCCCTCTGATCATTTCTGTGGCCCCTCCAGACCAACAAGTCCACTTTTCTTATAAGGGTCCCAGAGCTGAACACAGTATGGCTCACAGTGTTCCCATGAAGATTGAGTAAAGCATGACTATGACCTCCCTTGCCCTGCTGGTCATATTTATCTTGATGCAGCCCAGGATACATCTGACTTTCTGAGCTGTAAGTGCATGTTGCTGTCTTCATGTCAAGCGTTTCATCCACTTGTAACCAAGTCCTCTGCAGGGCTGCTCTCAACCCAGTTTATTCCTAGTCTGCACCTGTACACAGGTGCAGGACTTTGTACTTGGCCTTCTTGAACTTCGTTAAGTTCACACAGGCCCACCTCTGAAGCCCTGTTCCCAGGTCCCTTTGGATGGCATCCATTCCCTCTGAAAGGTCTACACCATTCAGCTTGCTGTAACATGCGAACTTGAGGGTGCACTCAATCCCACTGTCCACAAGAAGATATTAAAAAGCACTGGTCCCAGTATGAACCCTTTGAGAAATACCCCTAATTACTGATCCCCTACTTTGATTTGAGCTGTTGACTGCTACTCTTTAAGTGCTGTCATTCCTTTAATTCCTTGTACATCAAACAATCTATCCATTGAATGGACGTCTTTCCAATTTAGAGACAAGGATGTTATGGGGGTCTAGGGAGTGATGTTTGAACCCACCCCAGCTGACTGAACCATAATGCATTTTTCACAACCTCTGAAAAAACTGCACATTGCACTGCACACTGCTAGAAGTACTGCTCTTGTCCTTCCCTATCGCAGTTGATGAGAAAGTTGTAGCACTACAAGACTGGCACCAAGTAATTGCTTCAGGAGCCTCCTTCTACTTTAATGACTTAAATCCCCATGACTTCTTTTATCAGCTCAGTCTTTGGAAAGCATCTAGCAGCAGCTATCCAACAAGCACCATCCTAAGTTTCACAGTTCTTCAATTATTTTATGTCAGACACTCTCCCTACTCCACCAGAATCATGCTAGAAATTCAACAATTAGGCCATCTTGAACTACATCAGCTTACTTCCAACTGGATTAAAAAAAAAGTCAAATTACGTAGCAGTGTCTTTCTACAGACTGCAGTCTCTATTTGGAAACTATTTAAGTGCCTAAGAGGATATCTTAGGCAGTCTCTGACATGAATGGACAGCCTTACCTAGACTTTCAGCCAAGCATTATTTTGGGACTGCAGATTTACTTATATTTTTAGTACTAAAGACATGAATGTTAATTCACACTAAGAAACCAGCCACTTTATTATGTACTAGTACATAAAGTTTTCACAAGCATCTGAAAGGATAAGCTTATTTTCCCCATTTATTGCGTTTCTCACAGCAGAGATTTTCAACCTAGTTTGAAAAAGACAAACAGCACTTACAGACTGCCTCGTGCAACCAGGAGATAAATAACTTTTCCTATTATTCTTTAATATGGAACTAAAGAGTAAACAATGACTCTGAAAAAAAAAAATCAATTTGAAAAAAGACAGCATCTCCCATTAACTGCTCTATTAGTATCATATGCCCCAGAGTATCTTTTGCTATGCCTATTTTTTTTTTCCCAAATTCTTCCTGTAAAAGAAAAGCATTGTCCTGCAAAGATGATAAAAACATCTTTATTAAATCCACAGCAGAGGCAAAGTAATTCTCTATGAATTTAGACATACTGGGGGAAATGGTTTAGTGGGGAACTACAGATGATAGGTGGGTGGATGGACTGGATGACCTTGGAGGTCTTTTCTAACGTTGGTGGTTCTATGAAAATGAAATGATGATTAAGAAAACTGTCAGCAAGTTGATCATGGGACAGAACAGATTATCTGCAAAAGAGCAGAAAATCTTGCATTCTTTCTCAAGCTTCTCAAATAGCCTTCTACGGAAAATAGTCATGACTGGAAATAGTTATGGAGTAGCAGTCCTGTATTAACTGAACATTAAGGCAGGACTACAATATTCCAAGCTGAAAAGACTAAGCCTAGTTCTATAAACTCAACTCTGTTTCTTTGAACATGTCTGTTAGAAGGCAGAATAACCATACGACACTGTACTAAAACATATCATCTTCAGTTCTATAGAAAAACTGAACAGCTTCCCCCAGATCTAGCCTAATGTAGCAGCCAGCAATCCCAGGTGTCTGTCAACTCCTGTCATTCTGCCATGCCTCAGTAATGCCAGCAATGAAGTTCAGCTCTTCTTGCTTTCTAGATTCTCAAACAGATGTGCAGACAACGGCATTCATTTTCTCTTAGCTTCTAGTCTGACACACTCACTTTACCTTTTGTGCTCTGACATTTTACCTCCGTAATCTCCATCTGTTCCTCCCCTACCTCAGCTATCTGTGCCTGTCCTCTTTCTTACTAGGCTGAGAAGCATCTTTGTTTTATTAATGTATACGTCTGACTTAAATGCTCCTCAACACCTGTCTGCCTTTCTCAACTCCTAAATTAAACAACTCCTGACTAACGGTCTGTTTCCTTTGCCAGAAGTTGCACCTTGGCTAAGTATTTGCCATTTAAAACAAATGCAGGTATATTTCAAAATTAAAAATATTCAAACATTTTGTCTGCTGCTCATTTCTTCAGCCCCAAATAGTATTTTTATTTAAGGAAAAAAAATATATATATACTTTAGAGGTCAGCATAAAACAGGAATAGTGATTTTACAGCTACGTTCGTAATGCAAAGAGTAATTGCCAATTAAAGCTAAAGGACTTAGAAAAATATCAGTCCTAAAGAGAATAAAATTTTGATCAAACAAGTTTAGATAAGACGTACTATGCTGGCATTAGACCACCGCTTCACTGATTAGCTTTCTCCTTTGGAAATGTCCCATTACAGACTCCAGCTCTACAGATGATATGTCCTTTTTCCCCTTGCTCCTCTATTTTGTAGCAGGGCACGCTGAAACATCAAGCTTGTTGAAGGCTTTCGTAACATACATTCTCACAAGTTGCATAGCTACGATAGGATAGCTTTCTGAAACACAAGAAAAATTACCAAGCTTTCTTTGACGAAGAAGCTAGTAATGCAGGGAGCAATAACGTTTCCACATGCGGTTATGACAAGTAATAGCAGTGAAAGACAGGGCAAAGAGTTTGATTCTGTATATACAAGACACTTCCCAGTACACCACTAAACATAATATCAAAGCATAAAAAAATTGTACTGAATTGCTAAGGACAGGGGCATACCTTCCTCATATCCCCTATTAGCAGAATGTGTTATTGTACTGGTCAGTGACAAAGACTGGGACTTTCCTGTTTAGTTAATCAAAAAAATTGTGAACTATGTGTGACAAAATATTTTTACAACTGACAAATGGGTTGGAAAAGGGGACTATTCACTCATCCTACAGAAGACTAAGGGGCAAGCAAAACCAAACTGTTCTGAAGCCATTCCTAACAAAAGAAAGCATTATGAAGAAGCTACAGAAATCACAATCACTGAAGACAGCAAGTCAGACATTTCATAGAGACACATGAGAACTCTGACTAGTATCATACAAAGAAGGACAGCAAGAGCTTTACAAGAGTATGAAAAGCCCTATTCAGTAAAGACAAATCATCTGCAACCACTTATGTTACAGTCATACAATCACAGAATGGCTTAAGTTGGAAGGGACAGTGAAAGGCCTATCCAGTCCCAATCCCCTGCTCTGAGCAGGGCTGTCCCTCCACCAGCTCAGCTGTCCACAGCCCCATACAACTTGGCCTTGAGTGCTTCCAGAAATGGGACACCCGCAGCTTCTCTGGGCAGCTGTGCCAGCTCCTCATTGCCCTCTGAGTAAAGAATTCCCTCCTAGGGAATAAAGAATTCCATCCTAGGGAATTCTTTAGCTTAAAGCAGTTTCTCCCTTGTACTGTTATTATCTGCCCAGGATTTGCTGGCTAGGATGGAAAAAACACTGATGCTTTTTCTTCTTTTGTCAATACTCAACAGCCTCGCGTACTCAATGAGAAAACTCCAGGTGCCAGCAGATATCTCCCGGAAAATCATCATTGGGTAAATAAATACACTCTTGCTTGTATACTACACCTTTGTGATTGATATCAGTGGTAAAGGAAACATAGAACTGTATAGTGCCACTTTTGAATGCAGTGTTATAGTTGCTAATTTCAAGCAGAAGGTATGAGGAACAAATAAACATTGCAAATTTTTATCAGTCCCTTTCAAAAACTGCCAAAACATTAATATTCTTTGATATTCACTACCCTTTGAATTTTGCAACCTTAAGCTTTTGACAGTGCAGCATATAATGTGCCCATACACCTCTGTTAAATGCAGAAGAACCGGGATCAAAGACTGTCAATGGCTCTCACTGTCCCATGAGATATGGGAAAAGGATAACTTCCATGCAGATGCCATAACTTGCCTCTCCCTAACAAATTCCCAATGTATTAATTCACTATGGCCAAGCTATAACAGTGGAAGTCAATGAGTGAGGTTTCCAGAGCAAGGCTGAAGCTTTTCCCATAGAAGAACAGCACGAGATAGGAGCTGATAGAGCATCCTTCCCAAACTGCAGAGATACTGGAGCCAGCGAAGTACTCTTAAAAATGTAACTACGGAGTATATACAACTGAGTATCTCTAGCTGTCAGAGCAGGTGAGGCAGTTCAATATGAGACAAGAATGAATAGACTTGGTGCACCAATCTTTTAGATAAAAAAAGTATAATAAAAGAAAACACTCATTTTTCTGTTGTTGGATTGCCACAAGAACCAGTGCGTAGCCAGGTATTTGCTTCTAACAACAACCTCTTTTGTAGAAAATCCTAGGACTGAAGGTACATTAGTTTAATAACAGAAGTTAATCAGCAACTCCAGAATCGTTCTGACCTCTTAAGTACAAGGTGCTTCTGCACATTTAAACAGATCTATGGACAAGATAAATACCGTTTAGTCTGTAATCCTCAATACACTCAGGAGGGTCAGCCAGACATTTTGAATTGTAGACCTACAGTGCCCCCAAAACACCTACCATCTTTAGGAAACACTGACAGGCACAAAACAAAATACTTTTAAAACACAGCCATAAGCTGTTCATTGTAACAATCCTGTGATTCTCAACTGAATAAATTTACTGAATGCTAGGTACTATTACATATGACCTGTGTAGATGATGCTGTTGTATTAATTACGCTATACTAGAAGTATGGACATCTGCATTAATAGCAACTCAGAGAATTGCTCAGGCACCACGGACCACAAAAACTAATCAGTTCACTGCTTTATCAAAGGCAACTAGCTCTGATGAGAGGCAAAGATGTTAGCTCCAAGCAATGCTGTGCTAACAACATCATATTGCTTCCAAGACTTGATAGATTACCTCTGCAGAGAACGGTGATGAGCTGTGTGAATATATAAACCTACCCAAAAAGCACTGCATTGTACAGTATCATGGCGCTTAGGCAGACCTCTGAGGATACTCATCTTTATGATTATAACTCCCTTCAAAGCAACCACCCATTACCTGTGCAAAGACACTGACGAGCTGAAGAATGGACCTGGCTATAGACTAAAGAAATGTAAGGAGCTACCAACAGTCTGCATGGGAATAATGTTTTGTTCGGTCTAACTTTTCCCTTAAAGTCCTTACATGCATATATACACACATATGCCATCCAATGCTCAGATTTAAACCCAATTTATGGATAACGGCTGCCTATTTTTGGAAAAGCTTTCAGCTTTTCTCTATGCTCCACCAATTAAGATAAAGACATGAATGTGTAACTTTCTCCTCCTTTCTCCTACTAGTCAGTAGAATCACAGAATTACCAAGGTTGGAAAAGACCATTAAAGATCATCCAGCCCAGCTATCCACTATCACCAATATTTCCCACTAAACCACGTCCCTCAGTACAACATCTAAATGTTTCTTGAGCACCTCCAGTGACGGTGACTCCACCACCTCTCTGGGCAGCCCATTCCAGCACCCAACCATTCTCTCAGAGTAGTATTTCCTAATGTCCAACCTGAATCTCCCCTGGTGCAACTTCAGGTCATTCCCTCTAGTCCTATCACTGGTTACATGGGAGAACAGGCTGACTTCCACCTCACCACAACTTCCCTTCAGATCATTGTAGAGAGTGATATGGTCTTCCTCTGGGCCTCCTCTTCTCTAGACTGAATAATCTCAGTTCCCTCAGCAGCTCCCCGTGTGACTTGTGTCCAGACCTGCCACAACTCTGTTGTTCTTCTCTGAACGTGCTCCAGTGTCTTTTACATAGTGAGGGACACAAAAGTGAGCACAGCACTCGAGGTGCAGCCTCACCAGTGCTTAATACAGAGGGATGATCACTTCTTTGCTCCTGCTGGCTGCACTGTGTCTATTTCACTGTTTAGCATTCAGAGACCTAAACTAACTGGATCTATTTCTCCTAACTATGATTGCTAGACTGTATTAACGATGAGGCCTTTTATTGATTTACTGTAGCTTTAAATAAATAAATAAAACAGAATGAATGTACTGCACATGAATCTTTGCCCAGAGCAGTAGAAGTTAAGATTCAAAACAAATCTAGAAGAAAGTTTTTAAGAAATGGGAAGACAAATAGACAGGAAAGTGTAAAAACAAATCTAAATCTAAGATCTAATCACTTATTTCCAAAACAAAGAAATATCTTTGAATATACACTCCAGGATAACAAGTTACAGACAATGGACTATTTCCTATAAAGTTTTAGGGGTTTTTTGTTTGTTTCTTTTGTTTTTAAATTATATTAAACCAGAAGTACAATAAAAGAGCATTTCCTTCAGTCCTCATTCTTCATTCTCCAAAGACTGGTGTGCCAGGTGGCACTGCCTATCAGGTCAGCAGTAAGAATTTCTCAGGCTTTTATAAGACATGCATGATTTGATGCCATATGTTGCTCACAAAACAGCTTTCTGAGTACAGTATTAAGTACCTTCTTACAGCCTCAGATTTCAGTGAGAAAAATACTGGGTGACCCAAAGCTTTAAATAAAGAACCAAAATTGATTATCATTCTGATATATACATTTGTGCATATATGTGAATGAGTATCTCACCACTCTGCTCATTTCTTTACCTCCAGCAGCTCTGTGATGCTCTTTTGAACTTGATGCATCCTTTCATTTCCGAAAGTGGAACAAAAGTCATTGGAAATAAAACCCAAAGGCAAAACCTGGCAACTTCATATCATTTTGCAGATTTCTTCAAATAATGTGTAAAGCAAGAAGAAAAGCCAGCCACTTTTGTATTTCTAAAGGCATCACACCTGACCCAAACTCTCAAGCAGGAACCAGGAATCATTTTCCCCTTGACTGTTTCCTCTGAGTATAGCCAAGTAACTTCTGTAGCTTGCAAGAAAAAATAAATAAGGATAAGTTCCTTGCAAAAGCACAGAGAACGGTTTTGCTAATGTTCCAATTATTTTCATACTCACACCATCTCACCAAAAGAAAAACAAACAAACAAAAAAACAACCTCTGCTACTGAGTACTCCATATTTGAATGGGAACACACCACATATCTCCTAAAACTTTTGTTACTTGTCTGTATTGTTTCAAAAACCTCAGCTCTGGATACAAAGCAGGAAACTATCCTGATCCGTTTATCGCAGCAGACATGACAGCTGACATGGTTTATTCCAGAAATTTCTGCTTGCACAGATGTCTTTTACCTTTGATTATGAGTACCTGGTTGAATATTTCAGACTCAGAAACGTCTTCAGCCGCTTCCCTAAAAGCAGCCTTAACAATTTATTCAACCACATCTGTCAGCCATACCAACTAGAACTACCATATTTCCTGCACCCAGCCTTGCAATCACATCTGCTGGAAAACAGATGGCTGAACTGAAATCCATGGCTTGGTTTCTGAAGACCACCTAAGGAGTTTTCAAATCCACTCAAGAGAGCTATGAGGGTGTGTGCACACAGAGGAGCAGTGATTACGATGATTAACATCTGTCCCCCTGCCTGTTGCAAAACTTCCACCACTGTCATTCCCATTGCCGCTATCCCAGCTGACAAATCAGAGAAAGATTCTTTCATCAGAGCCTTTCAGCATAACCTCTGCAGATCAGATATAGACACAAGCATGTAAACATCGTCACACCAAGAGTTTATACACGCAATACTCAAATGCAAAATTACATGCTTGTAATATAATGCAAGCAAACTGTCTCTGACACAGGGAACGACTACACGAATGCAGTAACTTGCTATAGCAAGTTTTTTGTTTGTTATTGAATACAAGGTGTATTACATAAATATCTTAAGATTAAACACAGAGAATATTCCCAGATCCTTTCTACTCTATGAGTTAAAAAGCAAATAAAGGAGCTGCAGGCCCTGGCACACCATGGGATATCTAGCCCTGCTAGGAAGCCCAACCAGTGTTCGCACAGGACACTAACATTGCCTTGAAAACTGATTCTGAAACAAGAATGCTGCAGATGAACTAATGCCCCCTCTGTCAAGGGGTAAGAAAGGAAAGAATTTCAGCCTGAAATTGCCTTTGCATATCAGGTTTCAGAAAGCTTGGCCTGCATAGAGAAAATATTATATGGAACAAGGTATTAATAAAAAAAGTCATCTTGGTTTTGGTGGGGAGAAGGAATTTATTTATTTTAAATAAACAGTTTTCTTCTAATCCTTCTGGGAGTTGATCTGTCATACAAAAGAAGACCTTACAGGGCCTGAGATCTAAGCCAATAGATCCTTCGAATTCTGGTAGAGGATCTATTAAGACTAAAAGAAAAAGAAAAAGAGCCTCCTGGTGCTGATAGTACATAACTTGCACAAAGTTGCCAAAGAAGGCAAGAGGAGTCTGCTAGTGTGTTCTTAGTTCCTTCAAGCACTGGTACAACTTCGACCATTAAATGCACATAAGTAAGATTCAAGTAAGCAGCTCCTCTGGTCTGTCTCACACCTTTCATTTCTCTGTGACTCTCCATCTTCCCCCATCAAATGATAAGAAGCTCCCACAGAAGGTTTTTTAGGTGGACTAAGTATCAAGCAGAACACAAGTAAAAAAAAATCATATGATAAGCAGTCTTACTGCTTACAACTTATTTACAACTTCCCACATTATGGAGGAATGTGCCGAAATTCATCTGAGTGGTATGCAATGGAAGCAGCTTTTTAGTTCGTGGGCAAATTTTGTTTTTACTTCATTTTTTCCAGCTTTCAATCTATTCCCGAGAAGAAACTCTACCAAATGGGGACAAGTTATATATCAAAATTGGCAAACATTACAACAACCAGCTTTTTATACATCTGACTACTTAACAATGCCTATTTGCCAGTGGGCAGACAGGAAGAAGCTGAGGATAAGTGATTGCTTATTTGCTGCTTATCACGCTTCCTTATCCTTCACTCTTTGTGTTGATGGCTGCTCAGCAGCTGCCCCAGACATAATGCCACCATGTTTTCATGAATCTCATAAACGAGGTTGTGCAGACAGTGTTGCATAGCAGCAGTGCCGGAGCTCCTTGCTCTCCTCTCTCCCACAGGCGATGAACACATCAATCCTCTAACCTATTTTGCTTTTGCTGGTCTGGCAGCTCGAGTTGGTGTGCTCCCAGTAGGCATTACAACAGCACAGAACGTGTTGAATAACCAGAGAATAATAGTCTGGGAACTCATCCAAGCCTCCCATCCCCTTGCCTCAGGGAAGACCAGATAGATATAAACCACTCATGACAGATTTGTCTCACCTGTTCTCATCAGTCTCCAATAACAGACTCATGGCTTCCCTAGGCAACTAATCTAGCACTGAACTATCTTTCTCTGTATTTTTTTCCACCTAAGCCTAGAGAAACATCTTATGCTACAGTGTGATCCCTTTCTCTCCCAGTCCACTACAGGCACAGTGGAAAAGAACAGGCTGTTTTCTTTTCACATTCCAGTCTTTTCCACACTAAACTGAGCAAAACCTCTCAAGTATTCCTTACTGGTTTTACTGTGGACTCTCCACATTTTTCTCTGGGCTCAGGGACCCAAACAGATCATCACACTGTACAGAAGCCTTACCAATGGTGATTTGTGAGATTATTAATCATGCGTTTTGGATGAGAGGTAGTAGCCTTACGATGCACCAGGGGAAGTTCAGGATGGATATTAGGAACCATTTATTCTCAGAAAGAGCAATGAGGCACTGGAACAGGTTGTCAAGGGAGGGGGTGGAATCATGATCTCTTGGAGTGTTCAAGAATTGTGTGGGTGTGGCACTGAAGGACACGGTCAGTGGGTATGTAGGGATGGGTTGGCAGTTGAACATGGTGATCTTAGAGGTCTTTTCCAACCTTAATGATTCTATGATTCATAATGTGCATCCTATCCCTCCTATCACATGCTCAGCAACTGCAGTACCAGAGCTTAAAGCTACAAAAGAAAAATACATAAATAAATAAAAAGAAGAGCATTTTCTTTTGATTTGAGTAGGTTTGGGATAACTTAGAACTAATAAATGTGTTCTTGTTCCTCAGCAAATACAGCCATCACACTGAGCATCTCAATCCAACATTCCAGTCAGATCCCTCCCCACGCTGATAGATGTATTTCTGATGCCTCAGTTGACGCTTCTAAAAATGGAGAGCACAGCTTTGCTATGTAAGCTCAGTGCCAAGTCCCACACTATTACCAGCTCTTCTCAAGATGGTCAAAATCTGAAATATCTGGACATGATCAGCTCCTGGATTCCAAGGTTCCCCCAGAACACGTGCCACATTGGGAACAACTCAGTGAAGTGGCAAGGGGACCACAAAACAACTTAAGGACAGAGGAGAGAGTAGCAGCAGCAGAAGACTATTTCTTCTTCTAGTGCACTTAACATCAGGATTACTTGCTATGGTAATTGCTGTTATGCATTGCCGGCAATAGCAGACATAGAAGCCATAATTGGGATCTATGTTTTGTCTGAGTATTTACTGAACGGGATGCACAACATTTGCCTGCTAGGCAATATTTTTGTCTCCTGTAATCTTAAGGGTAATTACAATTTTTTAAAACATCTGCATACCTGAAGAATTACTGTATGCACATGCATATGGAGTTAGCTACTTAAAGAAAAAAGCGAAAGGCTGAAAAAAAAAAAAAAAAAAAGGAGATGGTAGAAAACACCTCTTATATTAAAGATTACCTAACATTTTCCTTCTTCATTAGGATCCTGCGAGTTCTCCTGTGCAGGGATCGCTCTCAATGAATTCTTCCCCCAGTTTGCACTCATATCTGGGATTCCTCGATCTGATTGCACCAACAGTCAAGTGGGTGGGGCAAGGTTCTTTCATCAGTGCCCAGTGACAGGACAGGGCGCAACAGACACAGACTGTAACACAGAAAGCTCCATATAAAAAATGAGAAAAAACTTCTTTGAGAGAGACAGAGCTCTGGAATATGTTCCCCAGAGAGGTGGTGGAATCTCCTGGAGATATTCAAGACCTGTCTGGACCCTTTCCTGAATAACCTACTGTGGGGAACTTGCTTTAGTAGGAGGATAAACTCAATCTAAAGAGGTCCCCTCCAACCTGTACAATCCTGTGATTATGTGCCTGCACATAATTATATGGATACTTGTCTGTTTACACATATGTAAAAGTACATATACAGGCAGATACATACATACAACATACACATAACTAAAATTTAAATGGAGAAAAGACAGAAATAAAAAATAAGGGATAGAAACAGACGAGATCAGCTCTCTCACAGAGTTAGTAATGTTATAACATAACAAATACCAGGCCATAACTAAAGCTGATAGCCAAGGGGTTAATGGTAGTAAGCCATTAAAGAAGCGCCTAAACTCTTGTCCTGTCAAATGGTCCAACTCCAACATAAAATCCTAAGTAAAGGAAACTGCATCAGCTTTGGCAAAACCTCATGATTTCTGCCTGCTTGGAGTGGGAATAGCTGAAAAGCAAAGCTCCCAACCAGAGGAGCTGAGCAGGAAGCACAGACTGTGGCCCGCTGCTTCCTGCAGTGAACAAGCTTAAAGAACTTGCACAGAAACAGCTCACAGTTCTTCCAGCAGCTGCTGCTGCTTATACAGCAATTAAAGAAGAATTTTTAGGGATAAAAATAAGGAAAGAACATTCTCAGGCAATGAAAGATACACGCTGCAGCAACAACACCGCTTTGTACAGCCAGAACAACCTAGAACAAGCCAACATAAACAGTACAGTTCTGATTTTCAGGTATAGGATTTGAAAGTAGACTTTCTAAATCTCAGCTAGTCTCAATTTGCTTGTATGGCAACAGCAGTCAGGGGCTATTATTTAGCTTTGAGGGGAGACAAACCAACATTATTTAAGATACGAGACAAAACTTCACTACACTGTATGTACCTAAAAGCATTAAATGTGGCCAGAGATACAACAGAAGTTGGATACAGATATAAATTTTAAATTTTTATGTTGAATCCTGTCCAACTCTAGGTAAACATTTTACAAGATAAACTCTTAGAAGAGGTTTTCAGAACCTTCCCGAAGTAGTAAGACACTGGCTGCAGCTTAATCTTTTATTTTATTGCTTAGATCCTCATTATGCTGCATCAAGAAAAAACTTGCACTTGATTTTAACTGCAGCAAGATGAACAAGCTTTCAAAACTCAGCCATTCAAGGGCTAATTGTAATGTCTTATTTGACTCAACAAAAGATGTCTCAAAACACTCCAAAAAACCAAGGTGCTTAAGTAGGGCTTCCTACACTTTTATATAACAGGAAAGTGACTCATTGGATGTGCTTTGTACTTTCCAGTACACACACTGCTCTCAGCTCTTTAAGACAGGTGAAACAAGGAAAACTAAAAGTGGAGAAAAGAAATGGTAAATACTAATACACATTTTGCACACCAATTTTGTCCCTTGAACTTCACCACTGACCACTACAGAAATGACAAACATTGTTCTGTTTTTAAGATAACTGTGTAAATGAAGAGAAACTGGGGGGGAGGGGGATAAGGATTAATAATGTTGTTCTAACACAGGTCGAGTTTTAGTTTCAATTACATTTCAGAAGATCATTTCAGTAACTGAAAAGAACTGTAGCTTAAGTGTTAGTTAAAGTGGGCCTTTTAAGGTCAGTTCTCCTCCTCTAGAATTAATCCTAATTTCCATCCTGTGAAAAATCATCAGGAAGAAAGTCATTTCCAAACACTTAAGTATATTTATTACTCTCATTTCCACACTAATTATGTAGATTAAGGACTAGAATAAAGCAATTTGGTACATATTCCAAGATGAGTGGTGTTATTTGCAATCTACTTCAACTGGAAGATTTATACTGGCAACTTGCCGGCAAACTGCAGCAAACTTGCACTTACAACAACAACAAAATAGGAAGCGGTTGCTGTCACCTTCCTAGCACAAAGGAAGCTTACAGAAGGCACCCACCTCAATACACACACCCTGAGATCCAAGTTTGCGTGCAAACTTATGGCTCAGGCTTGGACTGCCAAACATGTGCAATCCTCCAGCTCATCCAACACAGCAAATGCTCACAGTGAAGAAGAAGGAAGTTTCTGACTGCAGCAAGAGGTAGGATTTGGTTGGCTGGTGAGGGAATTACACATTTCACTATAATTGAAGCAGCAAAGATCTCAGCACCGTCATTATTATCGCAGATGGAAAGGAAATGAAGTGATTTAGTTTATGCCTGAGGGAAAACAATAATTAATCAGCTCGATACAGGAGGAAAATAAAAGGATCAAATTAAGTTTAGGTGAGATTTACTACTTAGGGTAATTACACTTTCAAGAGCTGAACTCCTGCACAGTGAAGTATCTAAAGGAACCTAATGGAGAACTGAGAAAGAGAAGTTCACATTTCTCCTCTAGAACTACTCAATATGACTTGAGGCCAGTGACACCCAAAAATAAAGCAAATGGTGAAATATCTTGTACATCAATAGCTTCTGCCTTAGAGACTATGAATTTTATCCAATTATGGACTAAGCATATCCTCACAAGTCAGAAAACAGCTAAATAATTCATGCTAGCATAAGCAGTTGACTCTGTCATTGACAGTGTTACACAATTGCAAGGAGGCAGGATGGACACCTTGAATACACATTATGATTGCGGGATTCGGGCTTAAACAAATCAGGGAAATGGAAAGACTGTTCAAAGCTAAACCTCAGAGGAAGCGTTCCTGGGAAAAAAAATAATATTTCTACCATACATCATAGCAGTGTACAGCCATGGAAAAAGCAAGGTCTATAATCTGTTTGTTCCTGAATGTAGTTAGAAAGAAAAAATTATTGCGCATTTAACACACAATTCACTTTGAGAATGATCATTTGAGAAAGCATTAATCAGATCTCATTCTAGGCACATGCAGGCTATCTAACATTTCATGGTCAATTAACACATTCTAAAAACCAGGAGGTTTAATTAACAATTTTAAATTTGCAGCCCTTCCCCTCCTTCACCTAACAATGTTACAAAGGCGTGCTGGTGTTCAGTACAAAAATACACAGTGACCATCAGCATCAGCTTTCTATAAGTGATGAAAAACAGACTGACAGAGATCAGAATGTCAGAAAGGGACCATTACCACCCTCTGGTCTTACCTTGTGCACCTTCACATGATTAAAACCAAGGTTTAGGGTACTAAATAATCCCTAATTTGAAAATATGATTGTGGAGGAATTACACATTTCACTATAATTAAAGAAGCAGATATCTGGAGAATTTATTGCATCACAAACAAAAGCTACTCTAAATGGAAAATAAAACAACAGATGGTGAGCAGGACATTAAGAAATCTGCCTCCTTAAACTAATGAATTTCACTGGAGATTATCAAAATAAGTGGAGTGGAAAGCACGTCAAAAACTAAGGAAAACATAATAATAAACCCAGAGTAAAAACTGAGAGTAGGAGCCCTCAACACAACCTCAGCTGTGCGTGAATGCAGTCTCTTCTGCATGAAAGAAATATCCCATAGCAAATAGTCTAAGACAGAAACTAACTATAAATCCTTTCCCACCATAATCTGAAGTGTTTAAAAACAAGGGAAGTAAAAGGAGGAAGAAATCAGCTGAGAAAGCAAAATCCACGCTGGTCTCCATTTAGGAACAAACACTGCACACATGCTGCACATTCCCCATGCAACCTACCTGGTGATTATTTGCTATTTGTTTTCTAGAAACAAACTTCCATTTACATGGTATCTACTTGGCTGACCAAAGACCTCCATTTACAAACCAACCAGTTTGGGTCCCACTGTTAGTGCTAACGGCTTCCACCAATAAAGTTGAAATGATGAAAATGAAAAGAACACACAAAAGCAGGCACAAAGTTAAATCCAACTAAAACCATGTCAGTAATAATCCCTAAGCATTTCACACTGTACATAACCACTGTTCACTTGCTGAAGTACATCTTGCAACCTGTGTGTGTCTTCACTGCACCTCTTCATACCTCAGAGGATCTTGCCCACCTCCATGCTTACCCTGGGTGGCAACTGCTGAACTGCTAACCCAACTCAGATAGGAATTTTTAATGTCAAACAATACCTTTTCCTTAGATAACCTTCACTCATAGAAAACCGTGGAAAGAAGGCTCAACCCTTTCCACACACCCAAAAGTCATAAAGAGAAATGAATAATCCAATGGATTAGCATCCTTACTTTGTCCTGATAGCAAACCTCAGACTGAATGTTAGCAGGAGGATGAGGTGTTGTTAGGCATTGCACAAGTGTTGTGACATTGTACTTCAAGGACTGCTTTGTATTAGTAAGCTGAAATTCATTTCCTACTCTGCCTATATGATGCCCGGTTTTCTGAGCCTTATTAATGGAGCAGGTCAGGTTTGGTCCCTGCTGCCAAAGCAGGAGGATTTGAATGCAACTTATTTTTCATTCCTGGCATTTCAGGGAGGTTAGAAACAGGCTTTTAATGTTCATCAAGGAATGATGAATGACATTACTCAGAGGCAGCACTGTGATATAAATTAGCCCAATCTATGATCGAGAAGCCAGGCTGTTTCAAATTAGAAATTGTGACTGTTCATATCACAGCTGTGAATGTCTTACAAGCAGGGAACTATACTCCTTTCAGCTATTTCTGATTCCATCCTTACTGGGAAGCAATAGTGAACTTCCTTAGCAACAACTAACTGCACCTGGGGAGTAATTCAACTCTTCCTGAGGCAGAAAGAGGGATTCAGTCTATCTCACCCAGGCAGCTAAAAGGCATATAAACTTGAGCTATTTCCAAGCTTCTCTTTATAGCAAAAGGAGACAAAAACAAACAAACAAAAAGAAACCCACACTGTTCTAAGAACAATCACTGAATCATGTTACTTTCAAGGTAACATCAGTGATGACACCACCCAGAAACAAAGTGCCTTAAAAGATTTCTTGTGCAAATGATGCCACTTCAGAGCATCCAAAGCATTTTTTTTCAACTTTGCTTCAAAGATTCCACTTTGACAACAGCGCCAGTTGTTCAAATCAAGTTCTACTTAATTTATCATACTGTAAATTATTTTAATCAGACATATATATATATGTATGTGAATGAAGTACAGAGTCAGCGTGGTGGAGTTATCATCCCTTGAGGTGTTCAAGAAAAGGGTAGATGTGGCACTGAGGGACATGGTCTGAGTAGTCTCAGATGTGGGTTGATGGTTGAACTAGATGACCTTGGTGATCTTTCCAACTTTAATGATTCTACAAATTACAAGGAAAAAAAAAAACAAACACAAAACAAAAACAAAAAAAAACAACACTCCATGACTTGCACTTTGCTTTAACAATGACTTGCTAATTCATAATATGCTTTAAAAAGTTTCAAAATCTTTCAAAAACAATAACAGATATAAAGGATGTGCTACATCAGTACTGCATATAATTCCTTTGAGGTATTTATTTTGCTATTGTTCCTCCACAACACATTAATTGTTCTCGTTGTTAGATCTCCTTAACAGTGCAATCTCCTTCCTGAGCCAGCCTCTAACTGAGAGTGAAAAAATAAATCAGAGACTAAGTATCTTGGACTTCAGAAAAGCAAAGCAGGATACTTTATGTTGCCCAAGAACTTTGAGAACAAAGCATTTTTAATTCTGCCACAATATTTTAATGAGACTAAGCAGGCTCCAGACAACTCCTGCTACATTTTCTCCACCTAAAGTATTTTATCTTTCATCTGTTAACATTCCCATTCTTCAGCTAAAGAAGTTAAGAATCAATCTTCCATGATGTTTTTCAGGCATTTTTGAGACACATCCCCTATTAGCTTCCATACTCTTGCAACTACATGAGAATTACTTCTCACTTTATGGTGAGAGGGCTGAAAAACATGAATTTAAAGCTTACATATTTGTGAATATATTTAAAAAAATCACAAACCTACAGAAGTTGGCTATAGATTTTAGCAAGCTTGAAGAAAGAAAAAATAAAGGAATTATCCAAAAGTCGTACCAGATAGATGTGCGAAGACCCCAGAGAAACCAGTTCTCTGTTCCATTCTGCTCTTTAAAAAAGTTGTCCCAGGACTGTGAAGTGAATCTTGCTAATTGGGAAAGCATGAAGTCCCAGCCAAGAGACCAACAGAAGTAGTAGTCTATAAACATGGTGTGTTTGAGGCAACACCTTGAAAAAAAAAGATTATAACTCTTTTCTTTCCCTGTCACTCACAGACCAGTCAAGAAGTTGCAGTTCAAGATATTATACCACCCACTGGCATAGTTCTACAACACAATGAGGAGCATACACCATAGTTTTGCTTACAGGCTCTTTGACCAATTTCTAATCACTACTTCAAACAGCATGCAACTGGACAGCACAACTATTACAGCTTTATCTTCGAAAGTTAAAAAGATATATTGTAGAATCAGTCAGGAATAATGTTGTGGAACCGTCACACTAAGCATAATGTTGTGAAGCTGTCACGCTAGAAATAAATGCTTCCCAGTTGTAAGAATCAGTTGGAACAGATTGGTGAAAAATGCTTATCTCACAGATTCTCCACTCCTTTCCTTGTCTATTTTTGCTTCTCCACTAGCTGCAATAAGACCTCAAGAAAACAAAACCACCCAAACCAACCACAGCCTCTAACAACTGAACTTTCACTATACTGATGCAGCACAACTTTTGTTCTGACAGTGCTATGTTTAAATAGCTGAAGTATGAAAACAACTTTGTCCTCCCAAATCTTCCTTTCTGTAATAGCGACCAGCAAGCACTGCCGACACAAATAGTTCTCATAGTCACTACCTGTTCAGCCTGGAGAAAAGGCGGCTCCAGGGAGACCTGAGAGTGGCCTCTCAGTACCTAAAGGGGGGCTGTTAAAAAGGAGGGGACAGTCTCTTTAGGACGGTCTGTTCTGATAGGACAAGGGCAAATGGCTTCAAACTAAAGGAGGAGTGATTTCGTTCAGACAGAAGGAAGAAATTCTTTATTATAAGGGTCTATCCTGTTCGAGAGGTTGATAAGCAGGGATTATTGCAGAAAAGAGCTTCATTAGATTCTAGCATACCAGAGTAATTGCATAATAAAAACCCAAGCTACACCCATTCAAGTATTCATCCGATAAAACACATTTAGAGATTGAGACTTTTAAAAACTAGTTTGCTATATTCTGCATGTCTCTTGATGCTACAGCAAAGCTGACAGAATACTTACCAGCTCCAGAAGCACTACAACTTAATAATATTTAAGCAGCAGGTTTACATTGGAAACATCTATTTGTTTTAACAATTTTGACAATAACCACAAAGAGCTACATTGTTGAAATAGATACTGAAACTGGTCAACTGATTCCCCAATACACAACATCAATATTCTTTCATAAACCCGAAGAAAGCCAGGGGATTAGGCATGAGGAAATGCAATTCAATCTCCTGCCATCACATATTAAATAGCTTCAAAAAAGAACAGTGAAACGTGGCAAACAAAAAATTAACCAGTCCACTGTTCATGAAAAATTGTTACAAATGGAGACACTGCTCTCAGCACTTCCAAGTTTTTCCCTCAATAGAAGTATTAGCATCAAATAAGGTTGGTGAGGGTAAAGCATTCCCCATGCTACTGCACAAAACAGAAACAGATTTCTGGGAATTATGCAGCATAGTTGAGTGCAGATGTCAGAGGTACCAGGCCACTAGCATGACCACCAAAGGAGAGAGTGGGAACAGAAGCACATCTTTGAAGGAGATGAATCACACACTGGAAGCTGTCTCTTATTACCATTTGCTATAAGAGATGTGATTGAACAGCCCCAACTTACAAGTTGAACTTTGAAAATCATCTTTCCCTAGCTTGGCAAATGAACAGACAAAGGGGTGGTGTGTGTCTTTTCTCACAGTATCCATGCTTTGTTCTGCTTCTCAGTTATGCTTCAAATAATTTCAGGTGGGATCCATCTGTCTCTATCTGCTTTAAGATTCCCAGGTTGAGCAAAAGTTAAGCATGTGACCAATTAAAAATGAGATACGCAAGTTTAAGCTGTTCACCTTCAGATCCTTCAAAGGCAGTGAGAAAAAAAACATTCAACCAGCATATTTCTTAAAACAAAGGCTGTCGTAACACAAAAATGCAAAATCATCCCAAGCCAAAGCAGCAAAGATTAATTTGCCAGGTACTGCTTGGTTCTGGCACATAGGAACTAGAAGTCCTATCCAGACACGTGAAAAAGAAGCTGTGAATTGTATTACAGGCATATTTTCTTCCTACAGGGTGGATGTAAATATGGAAATATTTAATATATTGTGGAAAAATCTTACACTAAAAATAATGGATGTTGGCAGCAGGAATCCTCCCTGGCTATGGAAGGTTAAATAAAACTGATTTTGGCTCAGTAGCAGGTCTGGATGATGACTGAGAGAGACCAGAGAGCAACAAATCAGGTTAAATGTAGTGGAGGATTTATACAGCTCAAATACAGGTGGGGCAGTTAGAACAGCTGGAAATTATCAGTAAAAATTTCAAAAGCACTTTTGAGCAGACACAGGTTCTTCAGTCATTTGTGTGCTTATGTGTCCTCCATAAGAAACAGCAATTTTAGTTGGAGAGGAGCACAAGATAAAGATATTCCAAATCAGGTATAACACAGGTGGTACAAAGCACAGCCTACTTTCTCTGTAGATTAGGCAGATTTTTTAAGAGATATTCTTGAGGAATTGCTGCTGAAGCTGAATTAACCCAGTACTAGAGAGTTTTTAGTCACTCAGATAGTTTACCCTCTTTGAATCTTCCAAAAATAAACTGCAGGGACAATTTCCACAGCGTTCATCTGACATATCAAAGAAAAGAGGAGCCCTAGAGAATTTTAAATTGAGTAAGCGTGAAGTTATGCAAGCCAGCAAAATAATGCAGAGAATCCGCTCCTAGAACTCAGAAAACCTCTACAAAACAGAAGTGACTGCTGAAGACTGGGATCAAGACCAAGACAGCAACTGAGCCTATGGTGTGTCACTGTCTACCCAAGCGCAGAAACGTTGAAGCACAGTAGGATTTCAGTGGACCTGAGCAGCACCGGGGTGCTTACAGAGATGCAGAGGCACAGTAGTAGTTCTGAGTGTACCTCAATTGGTCGTAACCAGATCCTTGGAGTGCTGGCTGAAGACTGGTGCTGATGAAAAGGATCTGTAACTTAACGCAGAAAAGTCATATATATCAGCAGCCTGAGGGCTAGATCTGATAGTTGTGTGCAAACAGAGCAGAGATTGGCTTCCAAAGCAGGGCTTTGAGCAGGATACAGTTTGAGAAGGGACTTAGAGCAATCCCAGATCACAACACTGCACAACATGGTGCCCTTCTGCCACCCTTCTTTAGGCATCTCCTCTGTGCAGTCAGGTATTCATCAGCCATGGACCAGCTCATGAAAGAATTAGACAACCTGTGATTATAGTCACATAGAAATTCACTCCCACTGCCACCTGTGATCTGATTTTTAGTCAAAACAGGGAGATAATTCTACACACAGTAACATCACTGGCACCACTGTTAGAAAGAAAGAAGCAAAAACTCAACAATGCAGTGTCAGGGAGGTGAGCCAAGGGTGACCCTCGGTGCAGGCAGCAACCTCACCAAGCAGAGCAGCAGCAGGCCCAGAGCATCTCACCACAGCAGGCAGAGACAGGTGCTAACAACAGGTTGCACCAAGCAGGCCCCAACACAGCCAGGGAGCAAACCAAGTACACTTCCTGGCAGCCCTGCCAAAGGTGGGAGAAAAATAAACCAGCTGTACCTGCAACGTAGCTCAGAAGAGGATTGACTCAGCTTGGGTACATTGGGTGAAGCTCCTGGTGGAGGCGCCAGGTGAGGCTGGTTAGGGAAATTAATGATTTGTGGTACACGGAGGGCCCTGACAGGGACTTCTGCAGCAAGAGAAGTTCTGATTTAATGTTTGGCTTTGTTTCTCACTACTCAGTTCTGTTTTAATTAGGAATATTGTGTATGTATATATATATATTTTTTTTTCCTTTTTCTTTTTTCATCAAGTTGAGTATTTTGCCTAAGAAAGTGATATTGACATCCTTACTCTAGCTCATGAGCTTTCCCATCCTATTTTCTCCCCCGTCCTACTAAGGAGGAGGAGGAGGGAGCAGTGGGGCAGACATTTGGCTACTAGCCAAGGCTTACCCAGCACAGCACCAACAATCGATCACATAACCATCCCCAAATGCTTTCCAAATTTACCAGCCCCCTCTCCCCGATCCTACAGTTTGTACAAAAAAAACTGAAAATAGTTAGTTTACAGATAATGGTGAAAAAAAACAACACTGATTCTGAATTCTCATTTCATTGGAAAATGAAAATTAAGTTGAACAAATGCAATTAATATTTTAATAATAATAACTAGTTAATGTAATTTAATGAATATATTATTTAGAATAAAATGAGGCAGTAGAACAGTATGTGTGAGCAAACATTTTTCCTCTCAATCTGGAAGTCCTAACTTCTCTCCTGCAAATGAGATATACCTATTCACTAAGGCAAAGAAAAAAGAAAAAAAAAAGAAAGAAAGAAAAGATAATAGAGCTAGAATGACTGTCTTTTCAAAAGGAGAAAGAAGGTGTTGCAGTGAGCTACCTTTAAATTGCTTCCTTTTTAAAACAGTAAACCAGCAAATAGGAGAGCTGAGGTCAATGGTGAGCTGAGCCTGAAGGGATTCAAATTATTATTTTCTTTTTCTTCCACAAGGGAAATCTTAATCACTTGCTAAGCATGGTTAAATGGGGGAAGGTTTCCATCCAGTACTCTGGGCCACAGTGCAGAAGAGAATAATCAGTCTGTTAAGTCTTGCTGAGTTCTGTTTCTTCCTCCTGTAAGAGTCACTGAAACAAACAGAAGAGTAATCCAAAGCACAGCTTCTTTTTACCAGCTGATCACTACAAAAAGGCTCCCCTTGTGCTCCCTCTCTTTTTAATCAAAGATTCTTGCATTCGTAGTCATACACTAAGAAAGGAGCATGATTTAGGCTGGAAAAACAGCTTCCACTCAGTAGTTACTCTGGTATGGTAGGTTGGAAAGCACAGTTGAAACCCCTTTAGGCTGAGGAAGGAATTTATCCTGGTCATACACACTCTCAGTATGGGTTTGAACCAATTAGGCTGTAATATAAAAGATATGTATAGGTAGACTGTCACACTGCTCCCACTGCTTTAGAAAGGATATGGTCAAATCTGTTTCTTGTGAACGATTCTCTGTAAGCAAGCATTAACTGAAATCTATTTAATCTGATTAAGCTCCTGGAAATTGGAAGGATGAATGCACACTTTCTGAACCCTTACTACACTCAGGGGACATCAGTGCTAACAGATTCAGTCTGGTGAGAGCGAAGTTCAAACACAACTCCAAGTCTCTGAAACTACATCAGTAGGGAGCTACTCACATAGAATGATGCTTGAACTCCTAGTTCTGATGGACTGTGCTTGCTTTTGAAGAGGAATTGACCCTCATAATTCATGCTTCTCTAGCACTGAACTGAGTGATCCTGGCCAATTTTCAAGCTGAACAGCAGTTTAACTTCTTTGTGTGGTTTATTAACCAACCTCATTTGCAGATTTACTCAAGTATGGTGATTGTTTATCAACTTTCTTCTCTGTCACATACTCATCCTTCTCCTAGGCAGTTTGACTTCTAATGTTCTTTTAAAAAATGCAGAGTCCTCAATCAGAAATTAAATTACACCATGTGAGCATTCATGATAAGCAGTACACCCACTTGCATGCAAGAAATCCCGGGGTTAAACAAACAGTAGTAACCACGAAAACTTGGCAAGGCCAAATAATTAATCAGACACTTCAGCAGCAGGACTGACCCCATCCTTTTCC
This sequence comes from Perdix hodgsoniae, assembly GCA_035772895.1. Classification (NCBI taxonomy): domain Eukaryota; kingdom Metazoa; phylum Chordata; class Aves; order Galliformes; family Phasianidae; genus Perdix; species Perdix hodgsoniae. The sequence goes on along the minus strand of JAPSGF010000023.1, from coordinate 5,802,140 downwards.
TCAACATCTGCAAGTTGCTGCTAGGCCAGCATTAACAGTTCTTTTCTCCTAATTATACCTTATTAACCAGGCTTGAAAGAGTCTAATTGCAGGTATGTCTATCCCTCCACTCAGTGGAGCCACATTTTTAAGTACTCCCTATCTCAGAAGAATCAATCACAGCTCTGACACTGAGCAGTAAGGCCCTTGTCTGCAGGGCCTTAAGTGATGCCAGTTCTTAGTGATGCCAGTAATGGCAGCAGGCTAAAGTCTTCAAAGTAACACCAGAACCCTCATGCTATCCTTTGCTTTCATCAAAGCTCCTTCACTTCAGCTTGTCAACCACAAAGAACATCTTCCTTAGGGTCCCAGGCTTTCAGCTACGCAGAACTGTCATTGACTTTCACCTGAGTATCCCTAAATTGTGGAAGAGGTGCACTCCTCTAGTATTTCCAGCAGTTCTGACTCCCACAGCTGCATGCATCCTCTTTCTCAAACCTACAACGTATCAGAATGAGTCCAGGATGCATATCCTTACCTCATGCTTCCTGGTTTCCCTTGAAGGAACTCACTAGCACAGACAACAAAGGAGCCACATGCCCTCCAAGACCTCTCCCCCAGTCCCATGCAGTGTTTATAGGTCTGTCAGTGGTCAACCTTACACATGTTGCAGAATACAGTCCAGGACACTACGTCTGACGTGTCTACTGGCTTGGAAAGAAACTTCATCCCACACTTCAGCCTGAGGCAATCAGAATCCTGAAGGGGATCTGGTCCACCCACTCTGTTCTTAAGGCTGTTCCTTCAGTCTGTGTTCATCTAGGAATCTCGCTCTTGCCCATATTCTCAACCAAGTCTCAAGACAAGTTGTTGGTGAACTGAACTTCCCTTTTTTACAATCAGAACTGAGATTGATACATGCATTTCTTCAATTCAGGTTAACTTCTCATGCACGCATGATCAAGTCCTCGTCCATTCAGTAAGTTGTATATGGAAATCAAGGACAGTAAAAACACCTGGAAATCCTGGATGACAAGACAGAAAAACACAGTGCAGGCTCTGTGATGTCGGTACATATGTCAGTAGGGTTTACTAGCCTGAGATGTGCACTGAATTCTCTCTCAGATCTAGATAAGCCAGGCTTGTCTACACCACAGGCTAATTCACCTCTCTGGTTTCTAGCAAGATCTTCAGCTTATACATTATAGCAGAAGAGACCTTTAACTAACATGCCAACCAGACAGCCTACCCAAAGAGAATGAAGAGCTCCCTTCAGTGCTTGTAGGCAAGAAATCCTGGTAACTGAACAGTTAACCTGGACAGTAACTCACAACTAAAATTTAGGGTGACTTCTATATGGCTAAAGATGAATATCTAGGTTTTTTGCTTTTTTCCTGGGCTTCCTATTTTAAAAAATAATTTGCTCTTTGGACTGTGTTCAACAGAAATCAGTCTCTGTCTTTAATTAAAATTCAACAAAATACACTCCTCATGCTGGTTGACTGTACTTCCCTAAACAGTCTCATTATCCTTCCTAATTAAGTAAGCAGCACAGCTACAATTTTCAGGAACAACTGAATATTTTTGTTTTTACCACTAAGCATGTCTTCATGTTCGTTTCCTAGGTTGGAACTAATGTCTGCATCAGGAAAACAACACAGCTTTCCTGTAATAAGGTTAGTAATGCCTATGATTAATTACTTTCAGCTCTTGATGACTTTCAGCATGAGGTTTCTTTTCCTCTTGCTTCCCTGCCTGAAACATTTGAATTTTTTTCTTGTTCATCTTATGTCAAAAATCACCAGTTTGGTTCTTAATTAAAGCATTCAGTTGTTAAGCCAAATTTGTTCCTTGCTAAGGTGGGATAGGAGACTGCTAGCCTGTTAGTATATCTTTATATTCTTTCCATCTCGCACCTTCTAAGAAAGAACTCCCTCATTGCAGACCTTTATACTAGGAGATTTTTGTACTAGGGGTGGTTTTCTCATTTTATCACTTGCTCATTTAGTTATTCCAAGTGCATGGTCTAATCTGCTACCTGACACATCTCAATCCTGTATTCAAATCACTTCAAAAGGGATTCAAAAAGGATTCTAAGCAGACTATTCAATTAGCATGACATGAATGAAAAATACAAATGAAAGTTTTGTGATCTAGTTATATTCCATGACTACCTTTGTTGTATTACCTTCAGTTCTGATTTCATCAGCAAATCTGAAATTAAATCATTCTGTCCAGAAATATTCTTTGTTGCTGTCATCCCTCCATTTGCTAAATATATATAGATATATAGAATGTATCGTATTTATAAATATGTATATATATGTATATAAATAAAAAGCAAGGTATCTGTTCATCAGACAAGAAGCTGCCCAAGACAAGAAGCAGCACAGCCAGTTGTGAGAAATGACAATGACATAGGGAAGGGGACTACGCATCGATCAGTGTTTATGAGACAAATGAGAGTTAATTCCTCACTTTTCACTGTACTGGCTCTTTTAAATCAGCACAAATTAATCGCTCGATAGTCCCTGTCCTAACCCACGACTGAGGAGTCACTGCCTGGCTTCTAGCTACCCATAAGAATGCAAGGGATTGAAACACTGCTTGCCAAAATTCAAACAGATGGGCATCATCTCACAAATTATTCCTTTTTTGCAATCAGCAGCCTCTGAAGATGTAGCACACAGACACTCTGACCTGCTTATCACACAGAGAGCTGACTTTCATCTTTCGAGGAGGTTATGATGATCTACAAGATTACACTCTGGCATCAAACTGGAATGTGAAGGTTCACATCTATGTGGCTTCTGGCAACATGGGTTGCAATGGGATCACTAGGAAGAATAAAAGCATACAGAAATAAAAAAGGAGGACTTTCTCCCAGGACTAACTGGATGTCTTATAAATATTTGTCTATCATTAGAAGATATAAACATGAATACTCAAAACATAAGCAGAAGAATTCAGTGCAAAACAAGAGAAAAAAAATCTATTAAATGTGTTGGTTCTTTAGAGAACAGACCAAGTGAAGAAATATCCATGAAATGAGGGAGAATTCATTAAATGCCTGAGACGGGAGAGGCGTCAAGTCTGTACTGTGTTTCTGAGGTTTCATGTACAAGGTGGAAAAAACCTCAGTTAAAATGAAGTACTGCCAGGGCCTTTCGCCAAATACAACAAACAGTGAAGGCAACAGTGGGAAAATCACTCCTCAACAACAGGATATGTGCAAAATGTCCAGGGCATGATACCAAAAAAGCTATATGTGACCAAGAAAACCACAGGAAGTAAAACAATCTACCTCGCTAGATGGTGTTAAATGTCAGCCTTGACAGAAAGTGAGGGAGAATGGTAATCGCTTAAGGACATGAGGAATCACCTGATTCTGGCTTTTTCACAGTACAGGGACCCTACATAGCCTAGAGACGCTGCCTAGCCTAGTGAGCTTCTCCATTTTTGACACTAGTAATTCACAGCAAGCTGCCTGAAATGCTACTTAAGGCATTGCAAAGATTAGGATTAGAGGGATCCAGTATGTATGCCAAGTCCAAACCACCAATGCTTTTACTAGAAGGGGTGTAGGAACATTCTGGGGAGCACTGAAGGTAGTGAGAAAGTACAAATGTAGGACATTACTTTGCTGAGATGATAGCAGTAGCATGATGAACTTCTTTGTTTAATTAAAAGACTTATTTGAATGGCATATGTTTGGACAAAAAGCAGCTACATGTGCACCATCACATCCAACAGCCATACACTGACTGGGACAATTCACCATCAGTTTGGGGGTACAACAGTGTTTAATATACACTTAAGTCATTTTTTTGCTAGACAGTTTTCTGTCCACTTGAGTTTTGAACCCCAAAATGCTTCTTAGAAGACAAGGATGGCAAAATAGTTTTCAAAAGCTCGTACTGAATATGGGAAGTAATTTTGGCAGGGAGAGGGGGAGAAGTAGTTCATTCTGAGCTCAGTTTCTGCACAACTTTGAGAAATCACAGCACAGACAGAACCTTGCTCAGAATGATCCTTCTTTTCCCTCACAGTAAGGTTTTGCAATTGCTATGTTACTGACATCCTGAAGTCAGTAAGGCTTTCAGAGATGAGCTGTTAATGTGTTAACATGTAGGCTAATTCTGTATCTGCTAAATGACAGAATTTGAAATGCATATTTGACTTGTCCAGCTGCAGTTGTTTTGCTGGAATCTTTCTCCACACTGCTGCAAAGCAAAGGAAGCTCTCAGACATTGGTGAAATACCTCTGATTTTACTAATACTTGCATTCAGAGCGGAGAGGTCACTCTGTAATGATAAAAATGAGCTATCACCTAGGAAGCCAGCTGTGCTGGAATTAGAATTCATGCTCATCCTCTCTGGAACAATCTGATGGCTTTTCTTCTCCTTCATTAGCAGAGAGAGGCTGTGAATGTAAGTATGCAACAGGAGGATAATTTAAACAGCAAATCCGAAGAGGAAAGAGGGTGATAAATGCAAGTAACCATTATAAAAGATGACTGTAAGGAAAACACCAGCATTGAGTCCTTTCACTCAACATATTTCCCGGAAGGAAAACAATACAAAAATTAATGTTTAAAGAATCTACAGTTACAGAGGTGGAAAAAAAGTGCCTTTTGGAGCAGTTGCTCAAATTTTACTGTCTGCACCTAAGGGAGACCTGGGAAAATAACAGTAGACTTTCTCCTGTGTAAATCACTTAGTTAGAAACCAGCGCAATGTGCCTAAGTAGCAGCCACAACAATATTTAGATGCCATCTCTCTTTCTAATGAGAGTTTTTCCATAAGAAAAAAGACATTCTGAATTAGGTTTTACTGTGAACTGGAGACATCTCCGATCTCTTTCAGTGTATAGCAGGCTACTCACTAGGAATAAAAAAAAGATTGCTTTCAAATGGAGGGAATAAAAAGAGTCTGCAAGCAGATCTGAACATAAAATGGTGAAGTCCAAGAAGAAATGTATCCTTAAGAAATTCTTGAGGGTCTGCTAAAGAGTCAACATACCTGGCCTCCTCAAACCCTTATCCTTGACATTGACAGGGTGCTCAGATGCTGCTGGCTCCAGTACAGTATTCTGACATTTTTAAAGTCTCACTATCAGCTATGGGGTTCTCACAGAGCCATTAGAATTTGGCACGAAACTTGCTAAGTACTGCACCAAAGGCCATCCATCAGCTGTCTTACCAGCAAATGGGTCACAGAGGCTTCTCATTTTGGAAAGAAAAGAATAAAATTGAATTTAAAATGTAATCTGCCACAAGGCATTTGAGGAAACATCTCTGATCTGCAAATCAGAACTAGAAGGACAGCCCTAAAAAGTCCATCTTTTGTTCTACTTATTCCCTAAAAGGACAGACCTGTATCTCTGTAATGTAACATTGGCATGTTCCCATCTGTCACTAATTTCCAACATCAGCAGTCCAGGTTAACTAAAAGGTGACTTTGAGGGTTTTTTGCATATGCATTTCAGGTGTGAGTATGTGTCATTTTCCCACTGGAAGAATGGCTACTTCCTTCAGAAATACCATGGATACAATGAACTGAAACATCTACAGGAAGAGTTGAATAGTAATATTTGTATATATACATTTTTAACAAAAATTTAGAAATCAGTGTGGTGTTGTCACTGAATAGCTACAGCCTTTTTAACTTCACAGTACTTCTCAGACATGAAACAGGATCATTGTCTGTATCTCACATGCAAAGAGTTATAGCTAAGCATCTGCCCAAGGTCATGCACAGAGCCTGTGTCAGAGCTGAGAACTGAACTGTGAGCACAAAAATATCCTTTGTCTGTTGAGAGAAAACCCAGAACATTCATTTTTCTAACACTCAGTGAAAAACAGGTGTTTCGCTGATGTGGATTTGATAGCCCAGTCTATGCCAGGAATTACAATAAGATTCAGATCCAAGGCAGGACAAATCATGTTCTGCCTACGGTTGTCAAGGTAACAGCAGCCTGAGGTGTTCTAGCTACAGAGGAGCTCAGTAGCTCCAAATCTCTCCCTTCAAGAAGCACTTCTTGGCTGCTTTATGGCCACTCTGTGACATTCTGACTAATCCTGCTGTGAAGAGACTAGATATGCTCCATTTGCCAAGGAATGGCAGCATCGCTTGAAAATAATTCACAGAACTTACAACACAGCTCAAATACCTGGCGTGCTGAAGCCAGGAGTTACACATCCATTTGAGCAGCAAAACAAAGGATTGCATTTTTTGGCCAAGATAGCCCTCAGCAGGGCCCTGGGTCCCTTCTATGTATGCAGTGCCACAGAAGGTTTGCGGAGCTGACAGAAAAACTTACATTTTAAGGTTAGTCCCCTCTCAAGTAAAGTGGGATCAGAGACAGTTTTCTTGAGAGTATTATTCAGAGGTGAAGGCAGACTGATGAAATGGAGGAGTCAAACAGTGGGTAATGGCACCAGGATACCAAGAACTGCCATTGCCTGCAATGGCAGTATAGCTCTAATATTGTTACCAAATCTTTCAGTACTTTGAAACTGGGTGCTGTGACCCTGAGGTACTTTAAAGTTTTACTCACCTAAAAGCCATGGGACAATTTTTTAGAGTAGGAAACCTTCAGGTAAGGGTCATAAGTCAGTAGAAGGGCCGCATCACTAGGTGGTGGCTGAGGTACTCTCTGAAGCCTCCAAGGCTTTCTGTTGCACCTGCATCTACCTGATGCTAGAGACACCCAGTGTGACCCATCCCTCAGCACATCTGCTCAGGAGAACCCCCCACAGGTCTGGGCCACAGCACTGTGCTCACCTTGCAGCAGGATGAAGCAAGACCAGGGCTAACTGTGGGATGACACAGAACCTACCCCATCCAAACTACATGGGGCACCTACACCACTAATAAGACAGTTTGCAGGAAACAGGTTTTAATTCATAAGGTCAGCACCTTAATCTTGTCACCCATACAGTGAGACAGGACTCAGATACTACTGCAGAGCAGCAGTGGTGCTCAAGGTGCACTATTCCCCTAAAGGGAGTATTGGGTTTTTTTTATTGGACAGGGTTTTTTTGTTGTTGTTGTTATTTTGTTTCTTTTAAAATTCATTTCTTCTAGCACAGATAGCAATAAAGAAAAATAAAAATCAGAAAATATCTTTCAGTTCTGTTTGCACTTATTGTCAAGATAGAGTCAGTGCTTTTGGATTTGAAATATGGGTTTTCACACGGTCCAGGAAAACATCTCTGTAATCTGTCTATTTTAAAAAGAAATGCTTTTTTTTATATCTATCCTGTTTAATATTTTAGTATTTTTACAGTTTATTTATATAAAATGTTAATGATGGGTGAGATTTAAGCTGACAATGTCTCTTTAAGTTAAGACTAGTTAACTGTACAGTCTAGTAAACCTAAACATTCCTATAAACATGTGAACTTCTTCATATCTGGGCTATCTTAACATGGCTCCCTTTGTGAGAAGGTCATCAGGTCTCTTTACAAATTTCGTACAGGAATGGAGAGCCATTCAAAAGCTGGAGCACACTTTGAACCTCATTATTATGATGGAAAGGAACTGGCTTTCCAACCAGCATAGTATATACATATATTTCCCATCTACTGCCAGTACAGTGGCACTACTGCTAGAAATAAAATCCTTAAAACGGAGATACTACAGGAAGTCAACAGGCAGACAAGCCCAAGAAATATGGCTTACAATATATAGTGAACATGACTGATTAGGCAAAGTTGCTAAAATAAAGTGATTTAAACAAGCCTGAAGAGAAACTTTATGAAAGAGAAAGGAGAATCCCTTCCAGCTGCTTTAATGTTAACAGACTCTTTCAGTTGACTGCCATTATCACTCACAACAATATTATTGCATTCATCTTTCTTCCATGAATCTTTTGAAGGGAATCAATGCTTCTCACAGAGGAAGAAACAGAGATTGGTCGTGCGAGGCCAGCATCAACCATGTAAAGATAGCCCAAGCACCCGGTGACCTTGCTTAGTGCTTTGTCTGCCTGGTACACTCCATGCCCCAGGAAAAAGCAAAGAAGGGGCCTGAATTGCTCAGAGGGGTCATCATTCTCTACATCCTGTCACACAGAGCAGAAAAGCTACATTGCCTGTTAGTTCTTGCCAGCTAAATATTGAGAAACTATCCTTTGTTGTTTAGGTGTAAAGTGTTCAGGTGACAGTGCCCTTTGGCTGAGTCCTAGTGTTTTTGCATGCAGAACTTCCATTCCAGCCTAAACCTTACACACAGCTGTCTACATCAGATTGAGCAGTCTACTTTAACTTTCCAAAAATAAGAATTCACATCCTTTAAAAACATTGACGTTATTTTCACTGCCAAGGTCTTTCCCTGCCTCCTTGACATCTCTTCCTGCATTGGGATGTAGGATGAAATTCCCTGCTCTTTTGAAGGGACTGGTAACAGCTATAATATACAAGGAGAGGAAGGGGAGGTTGCTTCTTGCAGCTCTAAAAGAACATCCTCCAACTGTCTGTAATTTGTACTCAGAACTGTCCTTGCTCTTTGCTTCCAGTCCCCTCTGGCTTTAGCAGAGCTTTGCTGGAGAGCTTCCAGTCATTTACAGGAAAAAAAAGTTTAAAAATAAAATAGGAGCTTTGATCAAGTAAGAAGTTCAGCAAGGAAGGGAAAAGGGAAACACAAGCAATGACAACTCAGGCAGAAAGCGAGGCAAAAAGCAGGTTCATTTTGAGCTGACAGACATTTCTATGCCTGCTTGCTAAACCAAAACCCTCCCTGGTGCTCCTTCTACTCCCCAAATGTCCTGTACTAACAGTGAAAAATATGTTTTATTTTCATCTCTGGCTCTCCTCCAAGTGCCAGTATTCTTTGCTTTTTCAATTGCAAAATGTTTTTTTGTTGTTGTTTTTTTGCAGAAGCTTTCAACTGTACTAAATTGGGTGCGCGCACAGATTCACATCAGAAGTATCGGTTCTTCAATTTCTGTATACTGTCATCCCAGTTCTCCCTCTCTCTCTGCCCATGTACTTACTTACATCTTATAACGTAGTAGCCATTTATAGCTGCTGCTAATGGAGAGATACTTCATTATTTTTCTATTATTAAGGAGATAAGTAGACTGATGCAAAGTCAGAGATCCAGCCTCAGCATGTTGGATTGTTTTTTTTTACATGCACCCAACTTTGCATATTTTGGGTGACATGCAGTTGCCTCTCCTAGATTCTGATCATTCTAAGCAGCTTCTATGCAAACACCTCATTTACATCTGTAGAAAAAAAAAAAAAAACAACAACAAAAGTCTATTCCGTACATGTGATCAGCATAATTCAAAACATCCAAATATTTCAGTGCTCAGGACATGTCCTAAAATACAGACTGGACAAAGACCACAGTGGCTCTGGAGAGTGCACTTCAGCCAGCAATCTGGGTGTTCATACAGACCTCAATATGTGGTGCTGCTTAAGCCAAAAAATTCGCAGGTGAGTTCTGATCACCTCCTTTTGAGCTGTTTACTAGATTTATAGAAAGTAACAGTAAAATCACTGCGACATCAGTGAAATGTAGAGCTGAACAGGAGGAAAAATTCCCTCTAAAGAACTACAAAACTGCAAGGCTGGTGCGACTAATTCTTTTGCTTGATAAACTTTCAGATCATGTTTCACTACTGAAAGGAAAGAAAAGCACAAATAATCCAAAATCAACACATGGGCCTGGAAATGTCCCTGGGAGGGCACCCTTTTTTCAGATTCAAATATATGATTTCACCTGTGGTGATTGTGGGAATGCAAAATTGTTGCAAAAATATCAATGAAAACAAATGCAAATGGTGGAAACATGGGTGTCTTTGAGCAATACTGTTTCCATTTTGATAATTACCTTTATATCCAGAAGCAAAATCTTTTAAATCCATATGTCAATTATATCAAAAGAAGTTGCATGCCTGTTTGCTATTCTGTAGTTAACAAAAATGTTCAGCAAAAAAGGTTCAGCAAAAATGTTTTTGTTGGTTTTTTTTTTTGGAGCTATAATCTAGTGACATAGATTAATACTTACTATTTAAAAATTTCTGCATGCGTATGTATAAATGGATGAAGAAATCCGTTATGTCTGTAGAGTTCTGTCTTATAAAACTAGAAATGACTACCAGATCATTTACTTCAATCTGCTATGCCATAAAAACCTGTCAAGCCTGCTTCAACCCGACAACTTACATTTTGCTATGGCACATCTTCCAGTGAGGCATCACAGTCTTTACTTGCAAACTTCAAGAACCTGTCAGCTTATCCCAATAGCTAATCACTCTCCCTGTTTAAAACACGTGCACTGTTTCTCTTATGAGTTTATCTAGCTTTCAGTTCCACCTACCTTTCAGTTCCAGCCTTTCCTTCTTGTTATGATTCCCCTGCAAGATTAAAGGGCCTTTTCAGAACGCATCATTTTCTTCCTGTAAAATCACTTGCAAATTTCACCACCTGGTTACCTCTCTGCAATAAAGCTAAGCAAACTAAGTTCTGGAAGTCTCCCGTTGGAAGACATACATTACTGTTTTTTGGTCTTGCTTTGCAACTCTTTTTCAACATAATTCTTGAAGCGTATACTGGAGAACCACGTATGTCATAACAAACATACGAGTGTGTATCATGTATCAGTGAACTCCCATATACCTTACAAGTTGAGAAACCAAGACACCGAACTTGGATTAGCCCAAAGAGCAAGTACCCGCATCAGGATATGAGTACATTATTTGCTCACAGACTTAATTCTGATGTCTTATACATGGTTAAAACTCACGACTTTACTATAGCAGCAACCAGGTAATCTGGTACAAAAACTCTTTCCAACATTTGATGGCTTTGCATTAAGGACAGAAGCAAAGGAATGACGGAACTAGCGTGTATGACTTTCTTCCTCCTTGATAAGCTGTCCAACAGAAAAGTGCTACTATTAGTGAGAGACCAGGTGCATTGAGCTGGAGTTCAGGATCAGATTAAAAACAGCAGCCGCTCATTCCAGCCTCCAGTAGGCTACCACACACACAGCCTTCCCCCTTGAGCACTGCAGTTCCCCAGCAATTCCCATCTTCCTACCACTCAAAGCAGCTACCCCTTCACAGTCATCTTCACACTTAAACTTTGCCAGTGTCACTCATCTGTATCAACAGACAATTTCAACATACAATGAGAGCAGACCATTTTCAAGTAGATTTGGTGGCTTTCACAGGAAACTGGAGAGCTGCTGAAGGATGCTTTCATAACTGGGGGGTATCACAGATTTCCTGCACAGTGACAGTTAGAAGGCTACAAATACTGCTGCTTTGTGCTGCATTTCAGAATCGTTGGGCAGTCTACACTGCAAATAACTGCTCTAATGCTGGAACAGCTAGTATGTCCACTCAGAGCATTGTTGCTCTGTAGTTATCCTACAGAAATGCTCATACTGAATCAAAATCAGTTGGCAGCTAAGAACTTGTGTGCCAGTTACAATATATTAAGTCCTCAAGCTGAGCAACTCTAATTCAGTTTTTAAAAGCTCAGCCAAGATTTCGTTCCATAACCAACAAAACAAGAATGTACATAGGCATTAGTTTCTCACCACCTTTTTGCTACAGGCATTCACAGCTTGCATTGGTCTTGTTGGCTGCAGTCCAGGAATTGCTCCTACTGCACAACAACCATACAACTCCATGGAGGGTTGATATTCAATTTTCTTTTAGCCCACTCTGTTGGATTCTTTACTCACAGCTATGTTAATTGTTGTGCAAAATTTGGAATGGATCTTTACTTCCCCAGTTGTCTACCCCCTGCGTCTCTCCTGAGTACATGCAGAGAACATGGCTGAATCCTGCAATTTAGAAAAGGTTATGAAGTGGGTTGTGGTTTGGGTTCCTGTTTTGTTTTCAGTTTTGTGGAAGTGCATTTAGCAGCGGTGTGAAAGACATTTGGAATGTCATTAGCTACCTCTTCCTTTAAAGCAACAGGATAACAGCAAAGTATCTCATGAGTTTGCTACCTATAACTCAGGGATGGGAAAAGCACTCCAGGACCATGACACAGTTCTTCATAAGGCAGGAGAACCTAAGGCAATTCAACCTCCTGCCAATCATGACAAATATTTCCTCATGGGAATTTAGAGAGGAAGAGAAAGCACAGAGAAAAAAAATTGTCACTGAAACATGTTAGTCAGCCTCTAAGGATCAGAAGAGAAGTTACAAAGATAACAATAACAAAAGTAACAAAGATGACAATAACGATGTGCTGGAATGCCTTTCGGTTGAAAGTTTCCCATTAAGACCTCACTCTGGGTTGTTCTGGCTTCATTTGTACTTGTCTGTAGGATTTGGCATCATTTCTACTCGTCTACAGGGTTCAGTAATCATAATGCTCAATGGAAGAAAACAACACTTTTCAGAAATATGTTTGAAAATGTCTTCCCAAAGAACTGCTTCCAACATAAGGCGGAAGCCACATCTTCTTACCCAGTGTACACTACAGACATAAGGACTTCTGCTGTGAGAATGCCTATAAAGACATTCTCATGGAATTTACATGAATAAGGGCTTGCATCCTATTCTCCAATAGGGTCTCACTGATTTTCCCACTTCGCCAAGTAAGATGTTTTACAGAAGCACTCCAAGTGTACTTGGAACAGAAAAGAGACTTTCATCTTATAGGTTTTATCATATTCCTTTTGTAAGAAACATGCCAAGTGTTCTGTGTATAGATGCAGCTCTAGTCAGCACACTACACATTTCTAGGAAGAGAATCTACTGCTTATGATACAGTTCTGGCAAACATGTTGGTTACCAGAATCTCTGGTACTTTGAGCCGAGGTTGAGAGACATGCCCTGTACAGGTCCTCACACATCAGTGAGGGACCTTTTTTTATTACCATAATTATGTTAGCTCAGTAGAGAGAAGCCTGGGACAGCTATCTCAGGAAAAAAGAGCCAAGATCACCTACAACTACTGGCTATGATTATTCAAGTCCATGATTGAACAAGGGTAAGTAGGCTTCCCCTTTTTACAGTTTTCAACTGCACAATTTCATTCTTCAAGAAGTAACTGTTTTTGTCCCAAAGCCACATCTAATCAGCTCAAAATCAACAGTTTGTGCTTTAACTGTTGGCCAGGATTAAATTCTATTTTGATTTAGGCCACAGGGTGCCATGTGGGTGCAGTAAATTTTCTGTCTGCTAGATTAGCTCATCACTGCATTTTTCAGTAATTTGCAGACTGAGGAACAGGCCAGTCCTATGTGGATCATGGAAGTTAACCTAATTACAACATATAAGAAAATTCCCTAAACTTCCCCTCTCAAGAGGGTGTGATTGTGCAATTACGTATGAGAGTTTCTTACTCTAGATAACCTTCCACAGAGTTTAACTTTACATAGAACCATAGAATTGCTCAGGTTGGAAAAGACCTTAAAGATCAGAGTCCAGCCATGACCTAACCATACTACCTTAAGCTTAACAGCCCTCTGCTAAATCACATCCATGTACTATATAAAGAAAAAAGAAAAAAAAATACTATTCATGAACTTTTTTTTTTTTTTTTTTTTTTTTTTTAGTATAAAGTCAAAATAGCAGGGCAGTATTACAGTACACAGGCACTGTTACAAATCACAGATGGACTGAAGCAACAGTAAGACATATATGAACACCAGTTCAACAGCACAGAAATTTCTGTCTGCTTGGGATCTCCCTCTTCAGGGCAACACTTGAGAAATGTACAGAAAAGCAATTCCATGACCTCCTATAATGCTCACAGTGTCGGTATCTTTAGGTATTTTCCCCAGTGGCACCTGCATCAAGACATCTTTTACCAGCATTACATCCATGCCGTTATATAAAGAGAAGTGGATTGCTGTGTTTGTGAGCATTATGTTTAGAGCAAGATGGATATTATCTTCTGATTTGCATACATTTTCACCTTCATACAGACCTGTACAGTAGTTGATCGCCATATTATCCCAGGAGTATTATGTGGTTAGATTGGTCACAAACAGTTCTGAGGCCCCTCTAAGCAGCTTTGGAGAGGTTCCTATGAGACTTAATTAATGAGAAACAAAATAGAGAGTTTGTTTGCTTCAGACTCCTCCAAATAAGAGGAGTCTCACCACACTACCCAAACTTAAGGCAAAGGCAGGGACTGGCATAATGAACTGTAGGAAAAATCCACTGTAGGAAAATATCAGGTTTGAGACCATGTGAATGTGCACAAGTCCATGGGACCTGACAAAATTATAGAATCATAGAATGGCTTGGGTTGGAAGGGACAGTATGATCATCTAGTTCCAGTTCCTTTTGATGGGACCACTCACGAGATCAGGCTGCCCAGGGCCCCATCCAACTGGGCCTTGAACACCTCCAGGAACAGGGCATACACAATTCTCTGGACAACCTGTTACTGCACCTCATGACTGGAACATAGATGCATCCAAGTATCCTAAGGGAGATGGCAAATTAAGTTGCTAAATTGTGTCAACCTGATGAAGTTTCAACTAACTGGAAACAGGGAAGTTTAAGCTATTATTTTTAAAACCAAAAAGGAAGATTTGGGGAACTACATACCAGTCAGTCTCATCTCTGTACCAGGTAAGATCATGGAGCAGATTATTCTGGAAATTATGCTAAGGCACATAAAAAACAAAAAGGTGATTGATGATAGCCAACATGACTTCACCAGGGGCAAATCATGCCTGACAAAATTGGTAGCCTTCTGTGACAGGGTTACAGCATTGTTGGATAAGGAAACAAAAACTGGTGTCATCTACCTGTACTTGCGCAAAACATTTGATGCTGATCTGCACAACATCCTTGTCCCCAAATTGAAGACAAAAGGATTTAATAGAAGGACTATCTGGTGGTTAAAAAACTGTCTGGGTGTTTGTACCCCGAGAGTTGCAGTCAGAGGCTTGATGTCCAGGTGGAAATTGGTGATAAGTGGCATTCCTTAGGGATTAGTATTGGGACAAGCATTAGTTTGCAGCTCTTTTTGCATGGATATTGGAATTGAGGGAACCCTCAACAAGTTTGTCAACAACACCATGCTAAGTAGCACATTTGGCACACTGGAGCTAACCAGAGGGACTTGCACAGGATTGAGATGTGGACCAATGTGAACCCAATGAAGTTCAACACAGCCAAGTGCAAGGCCCTGCACCTGATCTGGGGCAAATACAAACACGAATATACTGTAGGAATGAATGGATTAAGAATATTCTTGCAGAGAAGGACCTAAGGGGTTCTGGTGGATGAAAAGCTGAATATGAACTAGCAATACGTGCTTGCAATCCAAAATGCCAGAAGTATGCTGGGTTGTATCAAAAGAACCACAAGGGAGGAGATACTCCTCATCTGCTTTGCCATCACATGACCCCACCTGGAATACTGTATTCAGTTTTGAGGTCTGCATCATAAGACAGATATGGAACTTCTGGAACATGTCCGGAGGAAGTTAATCACAGGGATGAAGCACCTCTCTATGAATAAAGTCTGAGAAAGTGAGGGTTGTTCAGCCTAGAGAAGGTTCCGGGGAGACCTTGTTGCAGCATTTCAGTACTTAAATTAAGCCTATAGAAAAGTTGCCAAGGGACTCTTATCAGGGATCGCACTGACAGGACAAGGGGTAATTGTTTTAATTTAAGAGAGAGAATTTAGATTAGGTATTAGGAAGAAATCCTTTATTTAGACAGTAGTGAGACACTAGAACATGTCACCCAGAGAATCTCCGGTTGCCCCTGCCCTAGTGGTTTGAGGCCAGGTTAGACAGGGTTTTGAGTAACCTGGTCCAGAGGAAGGCATCCCTGGACAAAGCAGGGGTTTGGAACTAGATGATCTTTAAAATCCCTTTCAACCCAAGTATTCCATGATAGTATGATATGACAGTCAGAAAATACATTGCCTGGTAAAGATATGCATGGGTACACCAGGTTCACTTCTCCTGTAAAATCACTGCAAGTAGCCTGATCCATATCTTCATTTTTTTTTCTCATAGGATCAACAGGAGACAGATCTCAGCACTAAAAATATATTCATTCTTCTCTCCAGAAAGTAAGATGTAGTTGAAAAAAAAAAAAATCTGCAGATTGTAAAGAAAATTTTCAAGAACTGTCACTTTTTTACCCAAATACTTTTCATCATCCCTAACCATGAGTTAGACTCTCTGCCATCTTATCAGTGATCTTTATTCAGTCTGGAGTATTCTAAGGACTCCAGGAATATATGATTGTTATTTTGCATTTAGTGTGCCTTTTATCATTTAAGCTTGAAAACAGAGAAGTTCTATTTTGACCTAGAGGTACAATTTGCTTAAAAATGTTGTAATATGTCAAATACATAAATAGCTGCTCTCAGGTAGACATGATTTAGAAGTAAAATTAGGTTCATTTTCTCACTTCACTTCTTCAACTAAATGTAAGTACATGAGAAAAATGAACATATTTCAATGACTGACTGGCAAGTGTTTCACTAAAAGTTGTTGTAATTTAACTGCAAAAGCTCAAACTTAACTCAAATTTAGACGCAATAATTGAGAAAGTAAACAGTATTGATTTTAGCTCAGTATCTTCTTTCCATCAAGGACAGAGAAGTGAGTCTTGAAACTTTCTGACTGAATCAATTCAGTGGAACTAGCCTTGAAAGACCTCCTTTCAATCACAATCATATACTGTTAGTGAAAAAATAACACTCTAAAACCAAAGCATATTACAGAAAAAGATGTAACATATACTTATTTGTGGAAAAAAATGTATCACTCATGCATGCACTTTTTAATAGTCACATTTCACCAATCTGTCAGTCCTCTCCAGAGGTGTGTCACAAATACCTTTAGAAATAGCACAAAAGTATCAACAGAAACTGTTTCAGACAACTGATGTCTCACACACAAAATCTGCAAGTCTTAGAAACAATCTCTTTAATACAAATAAATTATCTTATATTTAGAGGCATGTATATCTAATTGTGACCTTGGGAGGAGGCCAGCAGTGTCACAGAGCATTATTTCTTATGGCAATCAAGGCTTACAGAAAAGTACATGAGCAATTTTCTTTTTTAAAAAAGAAAAGGTCTTGTTTACCAAGGAAAATAACAGTTCTCAAGTTGAACTTCTCAGAGGTGAATCAAAGCTAATGGCCCCTGATCATTCCAAAGTTTTTGTCTAAATAAAATCCTTCCCTAAGCCAGTGAACCAAATCATGTGCTAAGAAATGTATAAACAGCTTCTGAGTCACCCATTATGTAACAAAACACAAAAAGATGAATTTGGTAAAGGTGACATGGAGGAGAAATTATTTGGAGTTTCCGGAAGTTTTACATAATGACCCTCAGGGAAGATTTATTTGGAAAAGTCAGTTAAACTACTTCTTGTTAGCTCACAGTAGGAACCAAAAACTGAAAAGTAACAGAAAGCAAACAGACAAGCAACCAACTTCTTCAAGTTGAGCAAAAATCGATGGCAAGTCACATCAGGATGTTTGCAGAGACAAGTAGCAGCTCATATGTTTATTAGTGAATCACAAAGAATATTAAACCAAGCTTCTGGAAACATCAGTATATTTCTTTCTAGCTGTTATAAATTACAAGAAGTTTTGATAAAATTAAAAAACACTGACTATTTGGGAATCAAGCAGCAAAATGGCAGAAAAAATTGTGATTTTTTAATTGTTCTTTTTGGTTGTGGTTTTTTGTTTATTTGTTTTTATTTCATTTGAAGTAACTTGAGCATCAAAAAATCAGTACTATTCTCACACATGTGCATATATTTGGATGTGTGTTTTTTTTTTTTTTACTATCTCCAAGACAAGACTGTGATGGTACCAGTAAGTCAGTAAGAGTATTGCAGTGGGGCAATTTTGTGGCAGATGAAGACACTAGCCTGGAAACTACTGGATAGCTCCAGGTGGACAAGCACACAACCAATGCAGTGACAGAACCAAGGACGTAAACAATGAAAGGGATGCCACAAAAATGTACCTACAAGCTTGGAAATAGTGAACTAATATTCATTTAAACAGTGAAAAAAACATTTAACTCAATAGCACAGGTAGACAAGTACTATTTTTAACACTTCTGGACTCACTGGTTTAGACATGTTGGTGGGGCAGTGAATAAAAGAAAAGGATAAAGCCTGAAGAAGTCTCTCAGCAGAAAGAGAAGCTTCTGACAGTGCACAAGTCTGAATAGCAGTAACAGTATCTGCCTCGTGAGCTGCTGGCATTTCATTCAGCAGGAAATAAGAATGTTGGGGTGGCAAGAAACGTGTCAGGACTCTACAAGTAGTTGAGACAGAGACCAGCAAGACAAAGGCAAATCACTACAGTTTGTAGTCCTCTGAGCTGCCAACAAGTGAGTAACACCAAATACAACTTGGAGAGGGAGCAGCAGTTACAGAAATGAACTGAATCACCCTGTAGATGTATCACCAAAAAGGTCTGGGGAATCAGGTAACAATCCAAGCTGAAAGACAGATCTAAGATTCATAAAGATCTCAAGCAACAGCCAGACCTCATGAACATGTATACAGAGTAGTAATGCTGCTGCTGTAGAGAAGCCTACACGGAACACAGAGAAGCACATGAGCCATATTTCAATCTGTGCACATTGATTTGAGGACAGATCATTATAATTCCTGTATTTTATTAATTTCAATGTTGCTATTAATTCCCATTATCATCACTGTTTAGGAAAGGAGACTCACAAGACAGTGCTTTAAGATTCTCTTTGCAGTGACCTGGAACAACCATTATATTTGTACACATTCCCCAGATATATGTAGGTGGCTAATGCCTCCTGTTTACTTCCATGGAAACTACAACAGATGCAAAGAGCACACCACCACCATATGATAGTGTTCTGTAGCTGAGAATTTGCTCTATTTTTCAACATAGCCACCACCTTTAGCACGGCATTTTCACCAATGATGAAGACAAGTCTTCTTGTCATGCTTACAAACATCTGCACCAGAGGAGGCCACCCACTGCCCCACTGTGCTCACATCCATTGGTTGGTCTCCATTAACATTCAGCAAACACTGATGAATATCAGCAGGTACAATCTTTTTCTGCATAGAAGAATTCAGTGGCACACTTTTGCTCCATATGCACCTCACCTCAAATGCTATTTTGACAGACTGTTCCCCTTCTGCCATCTGTCACATGATCACAAAATATAACAGAATATTGGCAGGAAGGCTCAGCCTCAACTGCCACATCAACATCCATCTCTGATGTTGTGGGACAACATAATGGAATAGGAGGCATTACTTACAGAGCAGCCCTCATAGATCAAATGTGAAGGAGAAGGAAAAAGTAGACAGAATGACATATTCGTAAAAAAAAAAAAGAGGTAACGGAGTCCTAAGTCACCTAAATTCTCCAGATTCAACTAGCCATTGTTATACATACACTCAGTTTACACAGCATTCTACCAAAAACAGAGGAAGATTTATAAATCGTAGGGATGCAGGCTACCTCTACACTTGTGAAAAAATTAGAACTAAAACTCATTTATTTTCCACCCTTGTATCTAGATGCTTTTTCATCAATAGGCCAGAGGGCACTCCCAAGCTAGCTAAGTATCATCATTCTCATTTTGGAGATGAAAATAAACAAACCCTACACAGAAAATTATTTCACCAGCATCATGTACCAAAGCAATGGAAAAATGGAAATTAAGTTAAAGGAATCTTGGGAAACTAACACTGTGGCCACAGAGCTATATGCCATGCTGCCAACTTAATCGCTTTAAATCATCATTAAAGAAATGTTGGATGGTTTTTCATCCCATGCACCGTAAAGTTGGATTCCATTTCCAACTGTCATTACCCAGGTTTCCTAGGTCACTTCAAATAACTTTCAAAACTTTTTTTTCCAGCTGCTGATGTTTTCAAAGAAACAGCCACTGCAACAAAACAACCACAAGAATGGTTAGCAATACCTTCCTTAGTAACAGAAAAGACAATTGCTTTGGTTGGATTTTTCTTCAAGCGTTTTTTAGCTTGGATCTGTTCTATTCTGTTTCCATGACTATCTGTATTTGTGTCAACTCTATTATAGAGATTTTGTACCTACCAGATTCTTTTCATTATAAGGTCACAAACTCAATCTGTTTCTGTGAACACAAAGAGCAGTTCAAAAACTGTCCAAGGCCTCACGCATTCTGGGCTGCTGCTGCCTTTGTATAGGTGTATCAAGTGACATTTCACAGCATTCCTCAAGGCACCCAAGCCCTTCTCTTGCTCAGAAGTGGAAGGTTCAGGCACTGACCACATTCTGCTACAGCTACAATCTTGTAGGCAAGGACTAACTCAAACTCCCACCTCCTTCCTTGCTCTCCTTTCTCCATTAGCAGGTCTTACACATTGAGTTGCAGGATACAGTAGCTTTTTGATGGTTCTACAGCATCTGCCTTT
The DNA here is from genome assembly GCA_035772895.1 of Perdix hodgsoniae. Classification (NCBI taxonomy): domain Eukaryota; kingdom Metazoa; phylum Chordata; class Aves; order Galliformes; family Phasianidae; genus Perdix; species Perdix hodgsoniae. The sequence goes on along the minus strand of JAPSGF010000023.1, from coordinate 5,781,780 downwards.
CTCTCCCCAGCAGCAAGGTAGCTGGATCTTTCCCAGAATTTACCAAAATACCCCAGTTCATGACAATTTTTGCTTGGGGCTCAGTATTGGCCCTAGCAGCTGATCTCAGTATAGAGATGTACTCAGCCAAGCATTTTTGACAATACTATCTCATGTAGTCTATAACTAAGAAAACCTTTTAACCTACCACATAAAACAGAGAACTGCAATATATATATATATATTTAGTAAGTTGTTTTCTAGGTAATTGTCAGTTTATGCTGTTGCCTAAGTTAGATAAGCAGCTGCTTTATAACAAGATGGACATTTACAACTACCCCAGACAAAGTCTGTAAACTATTCATGCTCAACTCTACTTTTATTTAGAGTTCTTTCTCATTTCTTCTTTCCCTCTCTTTAAAGCACAGAACTGTTGAACTGATTCTGAACACAGAGTTGATCATCATCTATCCTCCATCCTCCCCCATTCCCTGAGAAATTCAGAAACCTGGAAAAGTTTACATTCACCATCCTAAAACTCGCTCTATACATAACCTGAATCTCATTTTACTCATATCTGCATATCACCTACATTAAATATATATATTAAAGGATATAAAGCACCTCCACAAATTTTGTCTCAGAAGATAACTTAAAAAAATGATCTGGTATGACATTCCTCCATTTATAAATACTTTGTCGCTTGCCCTGCATCTGCCTCCTTTCCAGTCCTCACACCCATTCACCTTCTCTCCCAGTCCTCACACCCATTCACCTTCTCTCCCATTTGCCTAATGTGCTGAAAATAATCACATACTGTCTCCTACCACTGCTGCCAACAGAATTTCATCCTTTGATTTTCCTTATCAAAGTGCTTTTACAGTGTGCCTTCTGTTAGCTCCTCCTTCAAGGCTCTCCAGTTACACCAGAACTGTATCAAAACTCATCTTCCAGAAATCTTCTTGCACTGCATTCAGGTGCTGCTCACCTCTTTCAGCTGTGACTCCTTATCTTCCTGCTGCACCCTCATGCAGTGCTCCTACCAAAATTCAGTTCACCTTCCCTCAGACCCCACATACTCAGGCTCTTTAGTCATCTCGATTGGGGTAGGTGTGATCACCACACCTGGACACACAATCAGTTTGGAACGCAAAGCAAAAATACATCAAACAACACCACATGCGTTCAAGAATAGACAATGTATTTATGTAGCCTCAGCAATGTTTTGCATTTGTATTAAAATCAATGTGAAAAACCTAGAACTTTTCATGAAAGACATACTGAGTAGAGATTTGCTTTTCTTCCACAAGCACATCATAAAAAATCCATTTAATTCATCCACAAAAGGGTATCATGAAACGCTTCGGGATAATTTTTCTCCCCACATTCTTTTTCAGTACCAGGATGGCACAATTCTTAAGAGCAGGACTGAAGCTAAGAGAAGTCCTTTTGTGTACCTGAAGAGCTACTGCACTTCATGGGCTCAAAACCATGGTTTGTTAGTTTTATTTCCCTCATGAGCACAACTTGTCTTAAGAAATCAATACCAACTCCATCTCCCTTGCTCCTTGAATTGGAACATCAGTGCAGATGGCATTTACATAGCTGCTAGCCAGCATAGTAACTCTTTGCACCAGGCAATAATTAGTATTTCATCACTAACCAAAAACTTCTTTAATTCATTGACTGCAGCTTGGATTCTTCCCTCTCCTCAAAGTTGCTGACCCTCATTTGGAAACAAAGCAATTTGTAGGCTCTATCCTAACACAACTCTGGTAAATTACTGTGAGAGGAGCACTTACATCACTGCAAGATGAGAGGCAGCTTTGGGCTCAACAGCTCATGTTAATAGGAATCAAAGCAGCCAAGGGAAGAGAAAAGAGATTTGAGAGTTATACATGTAATAACAGTTTTCTAAATACGCAGCAGTGGGGGAAAAAAATAAAGCAAGAGAATATGGAGCAGGGGAAATTCCATTATTTTATCCATTCTTCATGAGCCCCATCATATAACATCCTGTGAAGGGGTACTTATTAATCAGCCATGAAATGTTCTCAAAGAGCTAACATGGAAAATCTCAACACAAATTTCATTATGGAGATGCAACTTCAACAACTCAAAACTAGGAACAAAACATTTTTCTTTAAATGCACTGATTTACTTCTTCACTTCAAAACTCTTTTAAATACAGACTCAGGTTACATAGCAGATAGGGTAAGAGAATGTCATGGTCCATATAGAGAAACAGGAGGACTGAAGTAGTCATTGGTGAACATTTGGTCAGGCAGCACATAACTCAGTTCCACAGTGGCAACCTGCATTCCTACACTGTAAAACACCCAGACCCATCATTACACTGATTCAGAGAAAAGATTACAAATTGGCAGTTGCATGCACCAGCTTTATTCACCAAAATGGAAAAATGTGCAGATGTTTGATCAACACACAGATGTAATTACCACATCAGATTTTTCAGCTACAGATGAAGAAATGATTTTACTCCCCACAGTGCTTGCCAAGACAAAAAACACAATACCTGCAAAACTAGTTAGGCTTTGCCTTCCAGTTCTTTGCTCACCTAATAAAGATGACTTCATTATTTTTGATAAATGTACTTGATATTAAAAAAAAGTTTTTCTTATTCATTTCACTGCAAAGAATGCATAAATCATCCAAGCCTTGCTGTCCTTAGTTGTAGTGAAAGATGGCAACTGGAAACCAAGAAAAAATAGCATACACCAGGTTGGTTCCCATCTCTCCTGTACGTCAGAGCACTCCTTTGTTAAAATACAGGCTGAATTGCATCCTTCCTGCAAGCATTACTGAAATCTCAAGATGATCATATGCCTATAAGGTAGCAACTCCATGTCAGCTCTCTCCTACTACACAATTTCTAAGCAGCATTGCCTTCTGGCTTCATAGAGAACACTGCAAGTATGATTTAGAAAAGTGAGAATGACTTTTAGAACATAAAATAAATCCAGTGGTTTCTTAACTTTTCCTCTTTTCTGCTGTTAAAACAAAGGTTACAATGGAAAGTTACAGCATGTAATATTTATACTGCTGTGCTTTATCATGCATACAAAAAATTTCCCTATCTTTTCCAGAGGTGACACCTTAGGGCTCAGACATGCAACCAAGTTACCATGGATTAGATGAGCACTAAAAATAGCTGGTGGGCATGCTCTAATATCAGGGTACAAGGTTAAGGCCACTCTGCTGAAACAGCCTTTATTAAACCAACGTCCCTTGCATTTGCCCCAGGCTAAGAGTACACAGAAATGTGCAGAAATGTCATAACTCAGTCCTATACCTCAGTTTTGACATTGTGACTGTCAGACAACTGCTTGTTAAGAGTCAGAGATCAAGGCAAATATCTACAAACCTTCCTCTCCCCCTCAGCAAAGCAATCCAAAGGTTAACAGTGGTAGACTAAAGACTCTGAAGTCAAAAAGACTTCTTCCTATACTGTATCACTTACCAAGTAGTTCATGTCTTCTATCCTTGGAGTCTCTTCCATTCTTTTGGCCAAAGACAAGCAAGATGGTAGAAGAGAGCAGTAAAAAGTTACAGAAACATCTGAAAAATCCAATGAAAACTTGAACAGTTGTCTGTTCCATTTTATGTGAAAGCTGTAGTCTAGATTTGCATAATATTTTTACAAAGTCCAGAAATAAATAAAAAATGAATCAAATGCATATCAACTCCATTCGATGCTGAAGTAAAGCTTTCAAGTGACCTTTACTTTTAAATGTTAATTACGCATCAGACAAATCTTCCAAGTTCTGAATTTCTAGTAAGACCAAGCAAATCAATATAAATACTTTCCCTGAGAAATAACAGCCTTACTTCACAACAGCATTACTCTGTTGATCGAACTGCATAGTAAATACTGAAATAATCCACTGGAATAAGTAGTTTCTCCAGTACTGTTGGTTTAGGAGTTAACCAGTAATTGTATCTGATGAGCACACTGCTCCCAGGATGAAATTCTTTGCTCACACTGAAGATCATGAGATTATTATTGTTTATCAAGCGTCAATGAAGTATAACTGTAATATATGCAGATACAATACATTTGTCCCAAGGGATTTAAGGTACACTCTAGAAAAATAATACAGTTTATCACACCACAGTGACTAATTAGAGAAACTCAGTTTAAATCAGAGTTTTTTCTTAGAGTCACTATTTGTTCTAATGATAGAGTGAGACCAGTTTCACAAAGCTAGCTTCTCAACCAAAAGAAATACCTTTATTTTCTAAGGTTGTCAGTTGACCCCTCTTACAGAAAAGCTTTTAGTATAAAGAATATTAAATATATAAGAGAGCTGGAAACTCCCAGCTTGTTTAAACTATTACAGTAGTATATTTTAATCCATCGTTTCTTCCAAATCACCTAATTTCAAGCTAAAGATAGGACTTGTAGCAGTGTCTTTACATTAAAACACTTCAGTTTGAAAAAATTCAAAGTCTATTTGTTGCTTTAGTTGTATAGTGCATTTTTGATACCAAGATGTTGGTTTCCCTGGCAGCACCATTCTGTTCAGGAAAAACATAGTGCAACTGCAAACCAAGGGCAGCCTTTGGTTAAGGTTATCAGCAAGCAATTATATTGGCTGGTAGCGCATGTTAAACAATTCTTAGGAGAATTTTTATGACATTATTTTATATGTTTTAGTTTATTGAAGTCTGCTAATATTTCTCAAATATGCACTTCTGTAAATAATCATGTTGATGCAAAATTACACTTGTTTGAACTAACCCACACACTAATCATATCCCAAAGCCTACCTTTGCTTGCACATAACTCGCATAACTATTCATATTTAATTTCTAATTTATTTTAGTATAGTCTTCCCAATACATATTTTAGCTACTATCCCAGGCTGGTTTGAAAAGAAAGGTAGACTCCAATTAATTTTTGGGTCCTTAATAGGCAGGTATTCCTTCTCACCATTCACTACATTCCAGAATACCACATTTAACTCTTCCTTTACCTGATCACACAGTATTAATCCAAGTCAAAAGTAGCAAGATGAATATAGAAAGCTTAGAGCCTTGAAATCGCTGCAGAGTTTGCTTTAGACTGCTGTTTAAAGACAAAATTGTATTCAGGTCACCTCTCCTGCAGTCAAAAGCCACTACAGCAGTATCTGCTAAAACTGCCTGAACTGGCATCAATACTGTTCCCTTGGCTTACAGAAACATTTGTCTGACAGAATCATCATAAAGACACACAAAGCTCTACAGTCCCAGAATAATCCTTACGATCTTCCTTACCAGAAAGGATTTTTCAGAGAAGAAAAAAAATGCCTATTTTGACTTTCTGCTTTCTGAAACAAGAATACTACTAAGAACATACTTCCACATTCCATTTTTATTTGTTACTGAAGATAACCCAAAATTTGTATTTTAATCTAGCAATTAAAAAATAAATAAATAAAAAAAAGTATTGCATGCCAGCAATACTTTCTATTTGCTGGACTTTTTCGGTTCTTTTTCTTCCTCTGAACTGAGAGCTTCCCAATTCTACCTTCCTAAAAGGAACAACCCAAAACATTTCATAGGAAATTCCATCAGAAGTTTCTTAACTGATCTTGTGTTTTCCTTAGAGAGGTGAAAAGTCCACACCAACATTTCAGGTAACTGACGAGGAATATTCAAGTGAAAATCACTGGTTTGACATGAATATCACTTACATTCTAAAATGATCAAGTTCATTATGAAATGATTACCTTTCTAAAGAACTACAGCTCCTAGAAAGAACATTTTTATCAGTACAGACGTAAATGACAAACAAACAAAAAAACCTGCTTTCGCATTTTAATACATCTAGGAACTGTACCATTAACAAAAGTACAGTTAGAAGAGTGGTGCGGTCAGGATGGTATTATACAGGTTTATAGTTAAAAAGATTATCATGGTGGAAAGAGATAATCAAAAATGAAATGCTCACCCATGTCCTGATAGCAGAAAACTCCAAAAGGAGGGATCTGCAGAAAGAGAACCTTCCCCACCTGCAGTCAGCCCTTAAATGGGGACTAGGACAGGTGTAGCCAGCTCCACCCCTTCTGGTCACACAGCTGAATTGCCTTCACCTGTGCTCCCACAGCTGACTCAGTGCTTGCCTCAGGTGATCAATCAATAGTTCAGGCTGTGACTCAACAGATCCCATTACAGGTGCCTACTCAGCTGATGTTCTGGAAACCATAGAAGCATAGAATGGCTTAGGTTGGTAGGAGCCTCAAAGATCATCCATGGGCAAGACTGCCACCCAGCATCTCAGGCTGCTGAGGGCCCCATCCAACCTGGCCTTAAACATCTCCAGTGATGGGACATCCACAGCTTCTCTGGGCAACGTGGTCTGATGCCTCAACACCCTCACTGTAAAAACAATTCTTCCTACTACCTAATCTAAATCTCTGCTTTTACTTTAAAACTGTTACCCCTTGTTCTATCACTATACCAGCTGATGAAAAGTTCTTCTCCGGCTTTTCTGTAGCTCCCCTATAAGTACTGAAGTGCCTTTATAAGATCTGCTTCTCTTCTCCAGGTTGAAGAACCTCAACCCTCTCCAGCCCTGTGATGGCAAGTTAAACTGAAAACTCCTACAATTTTTTTTTCTCTCATTCTCTTCCAGCAGACAGACAGGCATTCTCTGAGCACTACCCATAGGATATCTCTGGCAAAGATGTGTTTTACATCCATTTTCCTGAATGCTTAAGGAAGTTTGCGTGGCATTACTAGGGAAATGCTATTTGCCTTAGAACTGAAAGCTCTGTCCTAGAATCAGGTTTCTGACAGAGGCCAGCAGGGAATTACTCCTTTTTTATAAATCAAACAATTAAGAGGATTGCATCCAGCCTCTTTTTATCCATCTGTTAAGTATTTGAACACCTGCCTTGTATGTGAGTAGATTTGGCACTCTTTTCTGCCTCAACAGGGTAGATCTCTTTCCTGCTTACTGCTTCCTTCCTCCATCTACAAAAGGGAATACAGCTTCCTTTCTCAGATGAACCCCCACCTGTAGTAAATCAGTAAAAGTGAGTAGCAGTATCTAACACTTTCTTTATATCAAACTGCCACCAGAGCAGGATCTTCCTTCCACACAGGCTTCTATATGAAAGAAGAGTAAACTGAACTTGTAACCCAGAGGAATATTTAAACCAATAGGATAGCATAAAAGAGAAAAAGAAAACAAACATATAACTGATATTGGCTGTCCTGCCCACTAGAATGGCTCTCTTGGGCCAATAGTCCAAATACACACACACAGAGTAAGCCTACTTTGAGTACACACACTTAACAGAGAGAATCCAAGGAACAGTACCGAGTTACAGACTTGGAAGAGCTCAGGTGCACATCTGTTACTGAGCTGCCTGTGTCTGCCAAGCCATTGGGCTTATAGGCTCATCCAAGAACAAATTTTGGCAAATATAGAGGTATTAAAGCCATCAACTCCTACAAATCTTAGCTGCCTCTTAAAATGATCTCAACAGTGAAACCGGGCATAAAAATCCTAATTCCCCTTCCAGATCTGACCTTTAGCCCACACCTCTATTCTGAATCTCTGCTTGAACATAGACCAATGCACACAATTAACAACTTCCATTGCTTTTCAGTACCTTGTGCATGTCAACAAAGCAAAGGGTCAACTGCAAAGGAAGAAAAAAATGAAAAAAAAAAGAAAATTTAAACAATCAATGGGTTGGAAATGAGAGCCCAAAATTTCAAGCATCTGTCATGATTCTGAGGAAACCCCACTGCAGCAGCACCATCAGAACCACTAACAGAGCCATAGGTGATGTTTTAGCAGGTAAAAGACAAATACAAACATTGTTGCAGCAGGCAACAATGAATGTTCAATAGTTCACAACCATCATGAACATAACACCATCCTGGAGGAGTTACAAGGGTGCCCAGGGTGCCACAAAACAACACATGCCCAAATCCAGGATGGCAACATCTGCTCCCAGATGCTGCTTTCCCCTCAGGGTCCACAGCAACAAGGCCAAGGGGAAACATGGCAGTCAGAAACAAGGCAATGCAGGCCCTTACTTTCTCTCCACTGATGACCTCATCCCTCCTGCAATGCATAGCACCGCCTTGGCCCCTTGTTGGCTGGCCCTGCCCAGTTAATTCAGGTGGCAGAACCTTATATCTTTGCCAGCCTTTGCCAGCCTGCCTTTCAGCAGGTGTGTTGCTGAGTTTTTTAGTTTCCATGGATTATGAGAGAAACAATTTATTCAAAGGCAAAAATTATAATAAGTCTTGATCCAAACATAAGCAAAGAGTTCAAGAAAAAAGTCAGCCTCTTCTGAAAAAGAGCACCAGCACCTTTGTATCACTTAAGAATGCTGCAGCCAGCAACAGTTTACCCTGTTCTTCTTCACAGGGAGAAAAAGAAAAGCCAACAGTTTGTTCTAGTAAGACTTTCCCACACATTAATTACTTGTATAAATTGACAATCTAAGTTGGCAAAGCTACAAGGTCATTCCTGTGCACCCTATGGCACTAGATTAGACTATTCCTTCACTGATGGGCATTTTATACCTGGAGGAGAGACGGACACTACATGCCATTCCAGAAAACATACTGATTCTGGAAGAAAATGAGGGAGCTCCTACACAGGCCAGAAAACTTGACAGCATTTTCCAGAACCACAAGCGACAAATGTTCCTGTTAAGGGAGATCAGGGCATGGCATCGCTTTCTTGAAAACAAGACAAAAAAAACCAGAATGTTTTTCACTCAACATCAGAGATGCTTATTTAGAAAACATAAAAGTCAACAAGCTAACATCACAGTAAAGCCACACAAAGCTGAAAAATATATCTTTCTTCAGCATGACTCATGAACCCATTTCCACTCCCAAATCCTTAGTAAAAGGCCTTTTTGCAACCACCATTTTTATGTTACAATAAAAAGATGCAATAAAGGACAAAGACCAGTACGATGCAAGGAACTATCATGAAATCAAAGGTGTTGATCTTACAGTTCCTAAGACAGCAGGCAGTTTGTAGCTTTGCAGGCAACTACAGATGCTTTTAAATATATGAGGAGGTTTAACTGAACAAAATTATGGTTTTCAGCAAACACTGCCCATACTGGAGCACTCACAGAATTTTGTGCTAAAGGGATTGCTCTAGCTCCTCTTTTCCATCCTATATAACAGAAGCTGTATGTATTTTTCATTCAGAAACTCAGTTGCCCTGGACACAGATTTTAGTTCCTCTATGATAATTAATATCTTCATCAGTGTGACTTTTGCATTTGTTATTTAGACTTAAAACATGTGCCACAATTACAGTCCAAATTTATTTAGAAATAATGTCCAGCCCTCTGGTATTGCCATTTTTATATTATTTGAAAGGAAGACTGTTTTTTATATTTAATTTCTTTCCCCTCAGAACATTATCAATCTACTACCAACAACTCCCCTCCCCCTCTGTCATTTTTGCCTATCTCCAAAGATAGTGTTTTTTAATCACACATTAGAAGGAAAATTTGTCAAGCCTGAATCATTGATTTCTTTTGCTTCGGAACCTTTTCTACCAGATAACACCCTTTTCAATGCATAAGCCTCAGGTCTAGCTCAATTTTCTCAATTCTCCTGTTAGTGTCAGACATACACCCAATACTCTCATTTTTACATATTCAAAGATTGCATTTGTTTTAACTGTCATCCAACACCAGTTGAACCATAAACCTTTTAAAGAGGCACTGGTCTCCAAACATAATCCTTACTTGTATACAGAAACCTGAATGTATATCACCTTGCAATCGGAAGAGGTAACAGAGCTGTTATATTTTGCCTTCAAATAATTAAAGTTTTTCTTCCAGACTTTGTATACAACAACAATGTTCTGACAGACCAAGATCCATTTTTCAAAGGAACATACTGCAATGCTTTGTGAGCATTCTCACTTACAATTTCTACAGTTACTTGTCTTTCAATTGTATTACCAACTTTTTAATCTTGACGTTATTTTGACATAGTGTTTGTCAGCTCTCACAAGAGTCTATCAGGTCAACAAAATTCTTTACAGCCAATCAAAATGGAAGTATTTCCAGAGACAAGACTTCTCATGTGCATGACAGTTCAGACAACAGGAATATCCTTTAATCAAATGATCATTTCAGTTTAACCAATAATATGTTGCTTGTATTTTATTTAATTCAATCACTTACAATCCATCTATTATAAAAGATAAAAATATAACTGTAGAAATAAGATGATTTCTCCTGGAAGAAAAGAGCACTTTTGTCCCATGGTCACACCCATGTTGGATTTTTCCCATCTGGAAGAACTTAATCCCAGAATCAAATGTTTGTTTCTGAGAAGAAAGAAAGCATTGGCATTTGAAATTGCACAAGCAACCCCAATATTCTTGTGGTGGTACTGAGAAAATTCCATTTAGCCACTTTATAAAGACCAGTGCAAGGCAGCTCATTCTAACCCCCAAGTTAAATATATTGGAAATTTCAGTTGCTACAGGACACTTATAGGAGAGCAGAATGCTTTGAAGGCAAGCTTTTTGCTGCCTGCAAGTCAGGGGAGATGGCAAGCAGAGAGATAAAATTCATTGCTATCTCTGTAGCTTTATTAGGAATCCATAAGCATCAGGTTCATAATTCCTCAGATGAATACAGCTAGAAAAACATACAAGACTTCATCAATTTGCAATAATTGGTAATAATCTGAAGAGAAAATTAAAGTTATTTCATCCTTGAGAAAAACATTAATTTAATTTAATTTTCTTCACAAAGAAATTGGTTTTATAGCATACAGGCTGCTGCTAGTCAGGATGTATGGAAAAATGGGAGAAGAATAACCACAGCAATGACTTCAGTCGTACAGCAATGGCAGCCTCCCTATAGCTATCTCTTGGTAGTTTATAAAGAAAGAAAGAAGTTCTTACATGTCAGTTACAGGCCACAGAGAAATACACAATAAAATACTTGACACTGATGGTGTGGAAGATGCTGTCTCTGTTCTTGAAAGTCTACAGCTAAAGCATACTTGATGAAAACCAGCAGTTTGGATTTCACAAAATGGCCTAAAAAAAAAAAAACACAGGCCCAAATTCTGTAAAATATTTAATAAAAGATGAAACCTCTCTAAATAAAACCTGACAATGTTGCCTCCTGATGGTGCTACATACATGTTATGGCCTCTTGTTCAGTAGGAGCAGGAAGCATAGGTGCTTTTATTTGTGTGAATTGAAATGAGCTGAAATGAACTGTTATGACAAACTGTTGGAATGTCTCACGGAAAGATGGTTTTCTGAGGACCGTTCTTTGAGAGGAATCTGAGTAAAAATTTCATTTGACGCAAATCAGATCTGCATTTCCCTTCTTTTAGAGGTACAAGGGTTGCTCCGAAAGCAATGCCTCATATTTTATGACGTTGGTCCACAACGTCGAAGGCAGATGGTGGTGGTACGGCAGTAGAATTGAACCATATCGCCAAGGCTTTTTAATCACAGTGTGCTTTTCTCTGCTGTTTATCTTCCTTCATAAACAGATGCAGATGTTTGCCTATCCATTAGCCTGCTTTACTCACCTCAGACACAAAGATGAGATTCCAGCTGTGAACCAAGAATACAAATGTGTGCAGTGCTCTAGGTGCTCCAGAAACAAGCAAACAAAAACAGTAACACAGGTGTTAGTACACACTTGGACCCCAGTGTTCACCTGCATGCACTGCAAGTGCCTTCAACCTCTGAAAACCAGTTACACTGAAGAGGAATCATAGAATCACAGAATGGCTTGGGTTGCAAGGAACCTCAAGGTTCATCCAGCTCCAACCCCCCTTCCACATGCAGGTCCACCAACCTCCCCTTTAATACTAGATGTGGCTGCCCAGGGCCCCATCCAACCTGGCCTTAAATACCTCCAGGGACAGGGCATCCGCAACCTCTCTGGGCAGCCTGTTTCAGCACCTCACCACTCTCTTTGTGAAGGAGATACATATTCATATACATATAAAGAACTTCAGGGAACTGCATCCTCAAATATTTGAGGCCCTCATCGTGCAAATAATGGCAGCATTACATTTTTAAAGATTATCTCATGCAAAGAAACAAAGAACCAGTTGCTGTGACATGCAGTGTGAACTTCCTAGTGAATTTATGTAGGAAAGTAGTTAGCATGGATGGAGGAAGAGAGCTACTAACTTTTGACACAAAGCTATGTCAAAGGAATTAAACATCCTTCAATCAAAGGGAAGAATAAACTTAATATTTAATATGCAAGCTCAACTCTTTTTACAAGTTATGTTAGTATTACATATTTCAGTCACCTTGTGGAATTTTAAATGGCAGCATGAGATATCAGTTCAATGGTTTCCCAAACTGTTTTCATTCTTTGTACAATCTTCTTTATTACCATTCACTGTGTGCTTGGATTTATGTCAAGCAGACATAAATACTTGAGTCTCTGAGGTATTTTTTTCCTCAGAATGATAATTGCTATTTTTACGAGTGGTAAAGCCAAAAGACTGCAACTGCATTGTGAACAAGAGACTTTAATGTTGTCAAGATGGAAAAATAATCTTACTGACTATTAGCTTTCAGCACTGCTCAATCGAAAAAATGTAACTGCACTGTGTGTATCACTGAAGTCTTCTCAAAAGGTAAGGGTGAAAACAGTTGAAAGTAATCTTTAGAAAAATTTACCAACATTCAGTAAAACTTGTTCAGTAAAGCAGTTGCTTGGTTTGGCCTCACTCAGCAGGAAGAGACAATTCAAATGCCACTAGTCAACTTGAAGAGAGTTTTAGGACATGGGTTAGAAACCAACTGTGTAGTAAAAGCAACTCTCCCAGCTTTATTTCCTATTAACCTGTTGCTGCAGGTGTCCCTGTTCATTGCAGGAGAGTTGGACTAGAAGACCTTTAAGGGTCCCATCCAACTCAAACCATTCCATGAATCCCTAAGAGAGAATGGATTCATCTTTGCTAGTAGCAATCAGCTGCTTGCCAGATCTCTTGCCACTTTTCAATTGAATGCTATCAGTTTAAACTCTTGGACAGAGAAGCTTTTATTCTCTCTTCCCCAGCAATTAATTTTTAATGCTAACCAAATTGCAACAAGCAGAACTGAGGAGACAATGAAGGCAGTAAGGCCCTCTGAGGCTCACACATTCAATGCATGACCTCCTCAAGAGTGGAGGGGAGTTGTAACAAACACTGTGTAGGCAAAGCTGACTCTGTTCTGAAGTTAAAAGACCAATTAATAAATTTTTAAAAAAGGGAATCAGTATGAGCCAAATTAACTACAGTATAAATGACTCCACCGGAGAATCTTTACTTGCATTAACAGTCCAATTGAATTCTGCAAGAAATACATCTGTAGTTTGAAAATGATGAGAGCTTCTTACAATGAAACCATTACGTTTTAAATGATTTCTCTGTTCGAGCTCAAAATACATCAATAACATATTTCTTTCAGTACTCTTTCAGCTTTCCTATCTGCCTGATCATTCTTTCATGTCATCTAGCCTCCGACATCGTAGTGTCAGCAAGTTATATTGCGCTTACACCTCCTGATGCATTCTGAGGGAATAGCTGAGAGTGAGCAAACAGGCCCCTTCACCAGTGCTAAACCACTCTGCTGTGGGTGCTGAGCATGAGAAAAATCAGTCATTTGCTCTTAATCTATCATGCAAAAAGGATTTAATCACTTTTGCTTTATAGTCAATAGAATGAGCTAAAATTATGCTTAGACGCCAACAATCATTTCCATTTCATAGAGTAAGCCATAATGAAAGTAACTTGAATTACCTTCAGCTGCCGAATGCAAGCTTTCATAGGGTCTGGACACATGGTCACACCACTGCAAGCAGCCAAGCCAACCAGAGTTACTGCTGAGACATGCCTGACAGTGGGAAAAGTGAAGAAAGGGAAATATAGAAGTGAAGGAAGTGATACTCTGATCCACTGCCATATCTGTGCTTCGCTTAAAGCAAGCCTCAGATTTCACCAGAATAACTGCTTTTGTGGACCAAGGACTCCATCATTAAAATCCAACTCAGTTTTCTTCAATAGCATTTTATTTCAAAATATATTAAACATTTTGTGCTTACAAAGAACTGCAGTGTGAACACAATATTAAGTTAAAAGCTTCTTATACCCACTACAAAAAAAGAAAAGAAAAAAAGGGAAAGGGAAAGGGAAAGGGAAAGGGAAAGGAAATTAATGAAATACCTCTGCAGTCTATATATTTTTCAACCTTAAACCACATTCTGTGTTCCACCACCAACGGACACAGCGATTATTTTTCCAATACTATACATGCAAAAACAGGCACTGTACCAAAACCAACTACGGTAACATCAGTCACAAACATAGTTCCATTCTGAAATTGTATCACGTGTACATTTACAGACAAATTTGAGTCAACACATAGAAGTTATTGCTCCAAATCCACCCAAGTCCTGGTTAGAAATGCACACATCAGAACAACCTGTGCTCCGTAATGCAACATACCTGCTTCTAGATTGCAGCAGGACCTAGCCAGTCATTGCACACAACGTCACAAGTTTCTTTGGATTTGGCTTGGTGAAATTTACCAAAGAGAAAAAACAAAACTTCCCTACTCTTCTGACCAAAACATAAACACTAGTTAACTAATGTATAGGTAAGAATCCTGTATTAGTAAAGAAAGCTTATTTCCAGCCATTACTGAAATATAGTCTTTATTTTTAAAGGTAACAACCTGAACAACTTGTCTGCTTGAATATATCAGCGATGGTAGTGGAAACTGAAAACTGAACTATCCAGCCAGTTACAAACAACATGAAGTTGCTGTTTTTTTACCGATACTTCCTCACAAAGCGTCAGTCTGAGGCTACGACTGGCAGAAAGGAAGCCAAAAATTTGGATGATATTTTTCCAAAAGCACGGTCTGGATGACAGTGCTTAAGCTTAATGAAATTCTGTTCTGTGGCTACTTTTTAGCTTTGTGACGCCTCTTACACTTAATCCACAACAAACTGTGAGAAGTGACTATGACTTAAGGTTCTCATTCAAAGTCAAGAAGCAAAAAGCAAGGCTAGGAAAATAAATCAGTATTTTTATTCTAAAACTGTGATGCTGAAAATCTTTCAGATATGTATGTGGATGCCTGAGCACTCAAGCTGCATTTACTGGCTAGCAAATGCATCCCGCTGCAAGCAAATATGCTCTGCATCTAACTCAAACCTAGTTCTGGAATTGCTACACAATTCTATATTCAAAAAACAACCTCTAATTCAATAAAATACCCATTATGTTCATTTGGGCTCATCCATATGCAGGGCACAATAAAGATATTTTCACAAGAGGGTGGTGACACACTGGCACAGGATGCCCAGGGAGGCTGTGGATGCCCCATCCCTGGAGGCATTCAAGGCCAGGCTGGATGTGGCTCTGGGCAGCCTGGGCTGGTGGTTGGTGACCCTGCACATAGCAGGGGGTTGGAACTAGATGGTCATTGTGGTCCTTTGCAACCCAGGCCATTCTAAGATTCTATGATGCACTTACCTGCCAACTAGCTATTCCTTCCTGAATTGGACTTGCTATTTCAGTATGGATACACAAAGCATGCCCTTCAGGGAATCTACCCCAAAACAGCACATGCACAAATTCTTCCAGGACCAGTGATCTCTTAGCGATGGCTTACCAGATGGAAAACCGGTCTTTCCCAACTTCACATCAACTGTAGCAAAACAGCTCTAGTCATTCCACCAGCACCTGCTTGGCTCCCCTCCAACTTCCCTTAAACTAAACATTAGTTCTAGTAAACGGTGCTTGTTTTCACTACATACTGACACTGTTTTGTTCTCAGGTATCTTTAAAAAGACCCCTCTCCCCCTCACTCTCCTCCCTCCTCAGAAAAGACAATTTCAGTTGAAGTCTGAATATGAGAAAGGTTGCTCATGTTTCTATAACAGTGCATGTAAATATATACATTTTCAAACCCACATGGAATCCCTGAATATGATCAACACTTCTGTCACTGCTTCTGGTTTCAAAATATCAAGCTCATTTTCCACATTCCACAAAAAGTTTATTATTTTTTTTAATTTCCAATTTTCTCACTTAAAGCTATTTGGAGATTTTGATCATAAAGCACTACGGGCTTTTAATAAAAAGGACAGATAAACAGCACCAGGCTAAGGATCAAACCTCCATGAGGTTTGTTACTAGGTAAATTTACAGAATCACAGAATGGAATTTAGTTTTGTAGCAGTTTTAGTTTTGTAGTAATGTAAACTAGAAAAAAGAAGGGAATTGATTTGCCAAAGCATGTTTCACCAGAAAGTGTAAGACATAAATAGTAATAAAACCCTTGAAATACAAGCCCAGATGGAACTTAGAAAGATGATCTGTGCATATGGGTAAGAGGCGGCAGGTTTCAATGAAGAGTATTTAACTGGAAAACGAATCTTTCCATGCCAAGTTGCCAACTGCAAGGAAAACAACCGCATTTTTAGAATGCCTCCACCATTATGAAATCTAGTGAACGCTAACTCCAATTCCAGCAGTTTTCAGCACCTTCTGAAAAAAGCCTGTCTGTTTCCAGAAACGATTTACATAAAGGTAGCACTACATATACTGAGAAAGTTAAGCTGATACAACAGAAACACAGTGTCTGAACAAAAGCAGTTGTGGAAGCATCTTCTACCACTGATGCAAAGCCACAGAGTCTCTGTAGAATGCTATTTCTCTATCCTTTGTATGGGTCCACAGGGAAGGCAACACTGTACAGAATTCGGCCACTAGTATTCGGCATTAGTAATTCAGTTCTGCTACTGCTTTTACAGGGGTACTGGGCTTTTGCATATTCAGGCTTTCTGAAAAGCAATGAACATTACATCCAAACACCTATTTCAGAAGTTACTGATACCCACTATGTTTCATACTGGAAACAGCACCCAATCTTCCATTCACAATCGATGCTCTTGTCTTTTATTCAGATTTTAGATTTCCTAATTCAATAACCACTGACGGAATACAAGAAAGTACATCTTCCTCTCCAAGTGTTGAAACAAATCCATACATTTCTTGAAATCAGGCAAGCTTCAAGGTACCTTAGTTGAAACAAACCTGTAGACCACTGTGTACACTAAGACCGGACTTACCTCAATTATTAGACAGATGGGCATAAATTTAATTTCTAAAAAGGGTATATTGTATGTATGTATTGCATATTGTATGACTGTAATAATAAACTTCATTTTTTTTTTAAAGTAGTGTTTCAAAATAAGCCATTACTGCTCCCAAGAGGTGACAGTGCACAGCAATCAGTGCACAGCGCTGACAGTCACTGTCTTGTAGTACAGCTGGCAAAATGAGCGTGTGCCAGATTCCCAGCCTTTGCAACTTCCTGTACTGTGCTCAATTAAGCCAGTGCCTACAGTGACCTGAAGCTAACAAGCTGGGCTGTAAATGGGCACACGTGAACTTCTGCAAGTGCTGCTGAAGTACAACAACATTCAACTAAGGTAAAGGAAGGAGAAAAAGGGCTAACTTTGGCTCTGTGCAAAAACAGTTAAGCAATTATCACTAGCCCCTTGACACTAGCTTACTTGCAATGAGCCTGATTAGCTAGCAGAGAATGATAACAAACATTATCAGTGTACTTTGCAATACCATGACACAGTATCAGCCAGGTTTATTACTACAAGCATTCCCTTCTGAACTCTAAATCACTGTCTTTGTTCTAAAGTGAATACTAAGTATACCAAATACACATAAATACCCGCCCCTGGAATGGCTGCTTACAGCAAAGCTAAAGACCATCAACTTCTCACCTACAAGGCATTAAGAAAGAGACTGTCACTGCTAAAGTATGCTTTTTAATATACATATATATACATATACATATATATTTAAATATGTCAGAATTCAGTGAATATTTCATATCCAAAGATTTACCGTTTTCTTTTCTTTTTGGCAGCATACCGTTGCTGTATCACCAAGCCACACAACCTATTTCTAAATCAAACACTGCACGTAGCATGAGGCCCTTAAGCTATATTACCTGAGAAAGACTATACTACAGAAAGTTCTCCTTGGCAAGTCCTTGTTGAATGTGTAACAGGAAGCATCAAGTATGAAGATTCATTTCAAAGGAGGACAAGCTAACAGACTATGTGAGAATTTAATCCTCCCTACAAAATGATATCTCTTCAGACTGTGAAAGGAACATTTCAAAACTGCAATGGACATTCTCAGCTGATTTCACTAATTTGCCATTATGGAAGATAACTGAAATACAGTTTTAATCTTTGTAGTAGAGACCCTTCTTTGATCTAAGGCAGTCACACAAATGGGGAGGGAGGAGAGGAAATCTTAAAAACAAACAAAAGATTGCCTTATGATGATTCTCTAAAATGACTATGCTGCCTTAGGATTCAAAAAAATTGTCTCAGAAATAACCGGGATAAAAATGCTGGCAATTTAAATATCTCGACCAGTGAGCAAAGAGAAGCAACAGAAAACCCGACATACGTTAAGTGCGCATCTTTCTTGCTAGTAATCTTTAAGTGTTGACTAGATGAAGTTAGAATGTGAAGAAAGTATTTCAGTGCCAAATTCTGAACAATAACAACAAGAATAAAGAAGTTTCCCAGGTATCACGGTGGTCTCACTTAAATTGGTTAGAATGCTGCAGGAATATTTAGGCAGCCTCAGGCTGTCATTCTCCTCCTTACCCAGCAACAATTACAAAAATGGATCTTATTAAAGATGAAGTGATCCACAAACCCAAGGAAATTAAAACACGGGATGGTTACATAATTCAAGCAATACACTCTCCATGTTGTTAATTGGAATTGCTGTGTAGATCTCTCAGAATTTCAAATATTAAATAGGATGCTTCCACACTTCAAAGAACCACCAAACTACCAGTCAAACCACTAAATGAAGCCCGAGCCTGTCCTCCAAACACATACCTGCAAATCTGCAAGCCCCAAACCAGCACATGTGAAACCCTACATTTTGGCATAACATTTCATCACTAAAACCACAGTAGCTAAGTTAGAGATGTGTGTTGTGTATCAACAGTTGCATTATGGTAAACAGCAAATGCGAGGCATGCCTGCATTCTGCATAAACCTTGTCAATCAAACTGAATCAAACTCAAGATAAATTACTGGAAACTGAAAGGTGGTTCTTTGGTTAAGCACGTGCAACTGCTACTTTGTATGAAGGGCCTCAGTGTATTTGTGGAAGTTTTGACCAAAAAGCACTCTGCCTTTGCAAAAGTATAAAGATCCATTGTGTCAAAATATTTCAACCAACAAAAGGCCTTAAATGTCACCAAAAGTGCAGTTTCAGCAGAATTACATATGAAAGGAAAACACTGAAGTAGTCTGTTTCTGTGAATGAGGCAATATACCATTTCAAGAATTTAAGAATTCTGCATAAATCACTAAGATATTTGGCCAGAGGGAAAAACAAAAGCAGTAACAAAAAAAACAAAACAAAAAAAACAAACCCAACAACTCTACACAAAATCTCCACTCTTTCCATTTCCTCTTTTGAAATAAACTTACATTTCTTTGAAAAGTAAATGCTATTTGGTCACAGCATTTGAAAACTGACATAAAACAATCCCACTCAAGCTCTTTTTATTATTGGAAGAAGATGTGATAACTGCAAGTTACCTTAGGTTTAAAGTATTTAAGGCCTTTAATCAAAGTTAGTTGATACTAGGACTCCACTAAACAGTGAACAGACATCAGAATATCACCAGATTTTACCAGAAATAAGGGCAAGATTTAAAGTACTTAAACAAGTCCTATTTCTAAACAATGAAAATTCAAATTTCTCAACCGTTCATCTACTAATTTCAGGAAGATACTAGAAATACTTGTCTTCAACAACACTAAATTTCAGTGCTATTAAAGGGATAACATTTATTTGTTCTTATGAGTTAGAGACAATGGTCAAAACTTCTAAATACTTCAAGGAGCAGCAAACAATTGAATACAATCTTCATTTAACAATGAGTGGTTTACATCTCTGTTGCCATCAGATTAACAGAGAATAAATATTTTTGACTTAGCTTTCTTTAAAAATACTACAAATTAATAACACAAATAACCCAATAAATAAAAGCCAAGTAAGTCATTTCAGCAGATAACAACTCCAGTGGATATATCTCTTCACTTAGCCATTCTTTTTAAGAAGACAGAAGGTCTACAAAGGTGGCTGTGGAACTGTTTGCTAGTATGCAAAGCCATGGGAAGTTGACATTCTCTCTCAAAGTGGCAAATGCACAGTAATGTAAGGCCAGCAGATGTTCGAGGAGTGGTGTCTCCTAACTCTCAAACTATGCATCCCTGTGAACTGCCCCTAGCAGAGCAGCAGAGGGGCAAAAGGCCATGGCTCTTGGGAGCTCAAGAAAGACCAAGTATGATTCTCTCATCTTGAACAGGTGCAGCATAGCTCCTTCATCATTCAGCAGCCATTTTTGTCTCCTCGGGACTTTCTCTAGCTGACCTGCAAAAAAAATAAAAGGACTCAAATTTGTTGAGTGACTTCAAATGTCTTGATCCCTATGAATTAGACAGGAAAAAAAAGATGTAAAATTCTGTGTGTACTGCCAGAAGCTCTATGTATAGTGTATGTGGAAAGTCTAGGAACATAACATCCACAAGTCAGAGACTACAGGCAGGTTCATTAGTGTTTTTTTCCTAAATTACCCGTATGAAAGATGACAACATTATTCATGTGAATGAAGAAAAGGATTATTGTTCACAAGCATATAATCTCTAAGATATATGTATAATGAGCTAACCTATGTAATTAAACAAGACAGTAGAGACATTACAATGCCTACTGTCATTAATAATTTCACAACATGATTTCCAACTCTAATTAAATATTCAATTAGGAATTTATTCATCCCATCCCTTAACTGTACAGTTTAAAAATAAATTTCTATATTCCACATTTGGTAACTTCAATAAAGAGATTTATCAAGACCATACTTTTAATGGAATAATGGCAGGCTTTATAGTATTGTACAGTCACACAAAGTGCAGTATCTGCTGACAGGTCTCTTTTTCAGACCAAAGAATACTATCCAATATCCATGAATAACAGTTACAAACAGGGAAATAGGGATGATCAGTTATCTTCTAACACAAAGGCAGCATATGTAATATAAGATACAAAACTATTATTCATGAATTCTCTTAAGGAGCCTTCTGTAAGAAGCTGAGAGATATTAAACATTTCATGTTTACTTGTTTTACAGTAAATATTTTTCTAGAATAAAAGCTGAATATTCTCTGAATATTTCCATACATGTGTAGGTGTGCAGATGCACAGATATACACAAACCCATGCTTACATTCCCTACACCTATGTGGGTATACACTGATCCACTTGAAAACTGCAATATGTAACGTAAGACATTCAACACTTACCGGTAAATCTGTAGTGGACATGCTGCTTGTGATGGAGTGGGCACTGAATTTGTTGGACTAACCAACATGGCACTATATATGTTGGAGGCAACCACAAGTATACAAAGTAGAATTGGTCCTATGATGGCTCCTTCCAGTCCCAGGTAATATGCTCCGCCAGCTACTGCAAGACCTGTCAGGTAAGGATGACCACCTCTGGAATTATAGCACAAGAAGAATAAAGTTAAAACAAGAACAACAAACAACAATACTACTGATTGCAGATCTGAAATGCAGATTAATCACACAGTTTCATTAAGCTTATGAAGCGATCTATTTATAGATACCCATATTCAGACTAAACTGCTGTTTGAACGACTGCATAAATGCCCTAATCTGCATCTTGAATAACAATCACACAACATATCAAACAATATTTTCATTAGTTCCACTCCACCTCCCCAGGGCAGACACCTTCCACTACTACATCAGGCTACCCCAGGCACCATCCAGTCTGACTGAGAACACCTTCACGGATCTGAAGGAGTTAACGGCAAAAATATTTCCATTCTGAAAATGGAAAGATGATTCCTTGTGAAGACTATTCATGTTTCATGGTCAAGAACTCTTACATTTCAAGACAGCTAGCAGTATTTATTCCTCAGCAGAGACATTAATTTATACGATGATCAGAATATTTAGGCTTTTGAAAAAAAGGCAGGATACATCATTTACGAATCATAGAGTGGTCTGGGTTGGAAGGGACCTTGAAGATCATCTGTTTCCAAACTACTGCCATGTGCAGGATTGTCACCCACAAGATCAGGCACTGGACCTGGTTGCCCAGGGCCTCACCCAACCTGACCTTAAGCATCTCCAGGATGGGGCATTCACAGCTTCTCTGGTCAACCTGTTCCAGCACCTCACCAATCTCTGAGTGAAAAATTTTCCCCAAATATCCCATCTGTATTTTCCTCTCTTAGTATAAAACCATCCCCCCTTGTCCTATTGCTATCTGTCCATGTAAAAAGTCAGTCTCCCACCTGTTTATATGCTCCCTCCAATTACCAAAAGGCCGCAATTTAGTCACCTAGAGCCTTTTCTTCTCAGATTGAACAAGCCCAGCCCTCTCAGCCTTTTTTTTTCATAGGAGAAGTGTTCCAGCCCTTTGATCGTCTTTGTGGCCCTTCTCTGGACCCTCTCTAACAGTTCCAGATCCTTCCTATACTGGGAGTCCCAGACCTGGATTAAGTCCTCCAGACGGGACTTCATGAGGGCAGAGCAGGGAGAGACAATCACCTCCCTCACCCTGCTGATCATTCCTCTTTTGATGTAGCCCAGGGTACTGCTGGCCTTCACATTTGCAAGTGCGAACTGCTGGCTCACGTCCAGCTTCTCGTCCATCAGAACCCCCCAAGTCCTTCCTTGCTCTCAGAGAGTTCTTCTCAATTCTGTACACATATCCAGGATTGTCCTGACTCAAGTGTAACACCTTGCACTTGGCCTTGTTGAACCTCACTGGTTCATTCTGGGCCCGCTTCTCAAGCTTGTCCAGGTCCCATTGGATGGTATCCCTTCCTTCGTATCAACTGCACCGCTCAGTTATCAAGGAAAGCAAATGAGTCTACCTCATAGAGTGCCTGTCTTAGGAAAGCATCTTAGGAAAGCAGAACAGGCATCTCCAAGACCCAAATGAAGTAGAAGAAATAAAAGGTGCAAGGTCAAGCAAAGCTTCAAGGACCACCTGAACTCTACTCATGTAAGAGAAACCTGAAATTGCACAGGACTCCTAGCAAATCAAGCTCATTGTTGCTTGCAAACAGCAAAATTCAGAGCATTCATGTTTATGGAATCATATTAGAAAGCCTACAGTTGAAACTGAGCACCCAGTTTTTAGAAAGTAGCCCTAAATTTTGAGTGTAATGCAATGAAAATACTAACCAGTCAGTTTAGAACTGAACAGTTTCTGCCAGGTTTCTAACACTGTCTTGA
The DNA here is from genome assembly GCA_035772895.1 of Perdix hodgsoniae. Classification (NCBI taxonomy): domain Eukaryota; kingdom Metazoa; phylum Chordata; class Aves; order Galliformes; family Phasianidae; genus Perdix; species Perdix hodgsoniae. Next base: position 5,758,405 of record JAPSGF010000023.1, on the reverse strand, counting down.
CTTCTACCCAGCTCTCACACCCGCAGTCCTAATGTGCATTATAACTACGCACAGGATAAGATCATGAAATCATAGAATCTGAGATGGGAGGGACCTCTAAAGATCATCTAGTCCAACTCCCCTGCAATGAACAGGGACACATACAGCTACATCAGGCTGCTCAGAGCTCTGTCCAGCCTGACCCTGCATGTCTCCAAGGACTAGGCATCCACACCTCCCTGGAAAACCTGTTCCAGTGCTTCACTATCCTTACTGTAAAAAAACTTCTCCCTTATATCCAGTCTAAATCTCCCCCATTTTAATCTGAAAGCATTTCCCATCATCCTATCACAACAGATCCTGCTAGAGAGTCTACCCTCTTCTTTCTTATATCTCTCCTTTAGATACTGAAAGGCCACTATCAGGTCTTAGAAAGTGACTTACTACATCATATACTCCTATTAATCATGTCTTACTTGGATCAAATTTAACATACTGGAAGGGTCAAGTAGATCACTTTTTGAGAAGACAGACTCAGCCTTAACATCTTATACTTCTCCAGCAGAAGACACACAACTAGTTTATAAACCTTTAAAAACTTAGAATATTTTTTTCAAACACTTGCATCACTTCCAAGTTTTTTTCTGGCTAGTTTGCCAATTCAGACCACATATCACCTGATGGAGTAGGACTGCAATATATATTTAATACATCTGGAAAACCTTGCATAACGTAATTATAGTGATTTCAAATAGAATTAACCCAATTTGCAAGACAGCAGATTTATGTAATGGTAAAAATACAATATTTCTCCACTGTTAGAAAATCTATTCTTGCCACATATATTTTCTGAATGGTGAACAGAGCCTGCAACCCTAAAGTCAAAAATTTATTTCAATAAGTAGAAGAATTATTGGGTAGTTAAATACCTATTGGCCTTAGATTTATCTGTGATTCGTTGTTGAAAACAAATGTAATTTGATTATACTTCACCTGTTAGCTTTCACTCCTGGAAAATAACTATTGCTACAGTCTATGAAAGATTCTTAATATTGATCTCACTATCACGAAGTTCTCTGTTTAGTTTAACTACAGTTAAAGTTATAAGACAAAAAAAAATATCCAACTTAATGCTGAACTTAAACATTTAATGCTCTTATTCTACGTTAATTTACTACAATACAAATTAACACAAATGTGTTCCAGCACATAACTGTATCTGGAGCATGAGATACAGCAAAGGCTCATTGAGCACTCACAGTCTGTCATTCAAAGTTCTCAATTCAGGCAGTTTACTAGTAGACCAGCCTCTGATGACCAAGACTGAAGCAGTGACTAGAAAGAGCACATTTTTTTATTTATATTGAACATGGTTGTGAACACATCTTGCACATATGAACTTTGACAGTTCATATCTTTGTCAGCTCTGTAGAACTCTAACATTATCTCATTTGAATTCCATGAAGGGATTCATGAGGTATTTCAGCAGCATTACGTGTCAATTGATATTTCAGCAGCATTTCTAGTACTCTAGATATAACTGCAGATGTTGTCTCTCTGTCTCCATAGTTTGGAGTTAACTTTTCTTTATTCAAAACTGAAATCAGGAAGCATTGAAGCCAATTCACGCAGCCAGACACCTAGCAAGATTTTTCCAGAAATCATCTGTGCTCAACACAAAAGTTGGCTTCAAAACAATTCCCAGAATTTTCTTAGCCTACTCTGAAAAATTATAGGAGTTTTTTCAGGTCCATAGCTAGTTCACAGATTTCCTGTTTGCTCTGCAGTATCACCCGATGTTATATGATGTGAAGGAAAACAAGAGATACCATTAGTCAATAATCGGATAAAGAGCGTAAGTTTACTTGGAATCACTTTACTAGCCAAAGCAGTAGATTTTGCTGACTGAGAACAAGCTCAAGACATTTGAAATGACAAACTAAACAGAAAAGAGGCCTGCAAAAGTAATGGCATTTAGGCCAGTTTTACTATGGGATGGTACCACTGCATGTCCTTCTGTGCTTCAAGGCACTGCTCTGCAGCTTCACAGAAGTTTAAAGGCATCACTGCTAAGCATTTTTACAATATGTAAACTTAAAAAGTTTTCAATATACTTACCCCGATATATCTGAATAAATGGCTGTATCTACAAAATAGGTTGGCAGCAGGTGAAAAACCAAGAGCAAAATGGCTTTGCATCCCTCTCCTTGCACAAGCCACAAGTCTAGGACCGCAGGGATGGCTGCCCAGTACGTCCCTAGAAATGGAACCGCTCCAAGGATTGCTGCTAATGCTAAAGAACACAGAAGGAGGAGTGAGAAAAAGACCAGAGAAACATACTTCACAAAAATTCTGACTTTTGCCTTACCAGTAGTCTCACTTCTATCAGCTGCTGTAAATAAGATACTGAAAAGACAGCACATAAGGCTCTTGTTGTTTTATAGCTCTGATTAAGGAAAAAGAGAACTACATTCAGGAAAATGGAACTATTCCCCATACAGAAAAGCCTTACCAGCTGTCAGTCACAGTTACTTCCAATTAAGAAAAAGTTACACCAATCATTCGCATTTCAAGTTTTTATGTAACCACAGACCTAGCAAAAGAAAGTATACAAACAGAAGTTCTCAGTGGAGCACTGTAACTTACCAGACCTCATGCAGACAACCATTACAATGTAGGTTGTACTGTAAGAAACCAAGCATGCATAAAACCCCTGACTTCAAGTATTTATATCTGCACATATTTGTGCATGCATACAAGTCTCTACCAGGCATACTGCCTTCTGCTTATACAAATGCTCCTTGTAATCTCAAATAACACAGTGCTGCTGTCATTCTAATTTAATCCAATACGAATGACTATAGTAGAAAAAAAAGTTTATTTTTTTCTTTCTTTTTAGCCTGATTAGCCAGAATACAAAACAAGATTTTGCAAGTTGCCAAAGCAAAAGTAATGATTATGTAAGTATGTCTAATAACAACCAATATCTTTAGGGTAGCTGGAATCTGTGATACAGATATTGGCTGTATTTGTTATTTTGTTTTCTGTTTGTAGGTCCCCTTTTTGTTGCTCTGTACATGTAGGTGCAAGTGGCTTGTTCTTCGGGTTTGTTTTTTTTAAGGGAATAGAAGGAAAAGTGGAACAGAGAGATTTTTCAGTGAAAACTGAGCAGCCATTTCCATAGCTAAAATTTGAGGAGTAACAGAAAACCAGAGGCTGGTAATGCTGTCAGGAAACAGCACTGAGAACAGAAAGCATGCCTCTATGTCCATGATACCACAACTTCCTGTGTTTAGGCATCCCAAAAACATAGCACCTATAAATTACGGAAAAATGTTGACTAAACAGAAAGGAAAAAAATTACAATCAGCAAAAGAAACAGAAGTAAAATATTTTTCTGGGGATATGCTATGAAGACAGAAAAAAGTATGGCTAAGAGATAAGACAGCAATCAGCGACTGATTAATTTGATCTTTAAATTAAACTTGGAGGAATCAGTTAATGATCAGAAGCTCTACAGAATCTCTACATATCACACAGAAGTATTAAACTTGTCACAGTATTTTCTACATCTGTTTGAATAATAAACAGGAAATAAAAATGAAGTTACATACTGAATGGGTATAATAAAGATAAAAATTCGGAACAGCTACTCATTAAGTTCATATCATATATTGAGTCCACTGACTTGGCTGTCATGATTAAAAAAAGCAAAAAATAAAAACCAACCCAAGTCTGTAGTCAGAAACTATATTGAGACATTTGCACAAATCAATAACATTAAGGTTGCATACACAACTCCAATTCTGATAGTTGCCAGTTTCTGATATAATGTTCACTAAAAATAACTTCAGGACTAACCCTGTCAACAACATTTAATCCTCCTACTGCTCTTGTACAATAAAGTTATATAATGCTATGTATAAATAGATTACAATTGTTCAAATTCTTACCAGATGGTATGAAGACTATGTTAATCCCAAAGATAGTGTGAGTCAGCCAAGTGTAGAGTCCATAGAACCCAGCCATTTTGAGGGAAGCATCAAATACACCTCTAGAACAATCACAGAAACTCTGTTAACTGTTATTGGCAGCACCATTCTGGGAACAATGAAGGTATCTTTATGTGCATCTTTGACTACAAGGCGCTTTGATAAACTGCAAAGCCATTTCTGCCATAAATCACACAACTCAAAATGTATACCTTAGGTTTGTCCTATGAAAAGGACAAACATTCATCATATTTATCACTCATGTCATCTCCATGAGAAAATAAACAAAAAAAAAACAACACACCAGACAGACTGTTTTTTACTATACAGTGGATTCCTGGGATACATTCCTTGAAAAAAGTGGCTCAGGAATCAGAGCACATTCTCTAGAAAAAGTAATCTTTTATCTATGAGAAACAGTACAGTCCTATTTATGAGCTACTTTTTCTTTGTCCTTTTCCATTTCTATCTCTCAATTCATTTTCTTTATCTTCTTATATTTCTATACCTGCTGACTCTCGTTGGAATAAAACAAAGGGCCCAGAAGTGATACAGGCTGCCTAAGCTCTCACTTTCCTACCCATTTACACAGTTTTCTACCTGAAAATAACCAAGTACTTTGCATTTATTACTGGTCTTGAGCCTCAGTATCTTTATATTCCTAGATTTTTGGCTGCTTATTATGTCATGCTACTGAAAAGAAAATAAAAAGCCTTGTGATGTAATTAACTCCTGGTGAACTGACATCCAACTTGCTGGCCACAAAATGAAGTATTCCCCTGTTAAGTGTCAGCACAGCTTCATGAGACAGCAAGGAGGCAGTTCAGTGCTGTGTCATTTTTACAGCACTGGCACATTCACAGAAGTGAAATACCCTGTATCTGAAAACTCAAATATCTCACCATTGTATTATGCTCATTTTTCACTCCTCTTGAGAAAGCACTGCCTTTCTTGAAAACACTATTCCAGCTTGGATCTAAATAACTAAAGCCTCTCTGTTATCTCTAAGTTCCTTTCTTCAAAGAAGTCATAAAGTTACACAGAATCACAGAATGGCCAGGGTTGGAAGGGACCTCAAGGATCACAAATCTCTAACCCCCCCCTGCCGCATGCAGGGCAACCATATCAAATACTAAACCAGGCTGCCCAGGGCAGCATCCAATCTGGCCTTGAACATCTCCAGGGACGGAGCATCCAATGGGACATCACTGCACTAGTGGTGTCACACACATCCTTCCTAGCAGCCATAGATGTTGGCTGATGTTAAGTTCCCATTTTACATTTAATACAACAGAAGCGATGAAGTCAGATCATAGGCTGAAAGACTGTCATTGCACCTTGAGCAGTAACAGTCTACCTGAGAAACAGCCCCTTCAGGAACATCCACCCCTAAGAACACAATTTCAATCCTTTGTTGAATTGATAAAACCTCCCCTGCTATCCAACCACCAAGTAGAATCTTCTCTTTTAGCCATCAGCAAGAATTCCAAGACTCCCAGCTTTGGCATCTTTGGGCTTTATTCTCATCATTAGCCCTAGGAACAGTGCATAATTTTTTGCAACTCTTTTCCACCTAAAAGCACACACGGATTCCCAAATGAATGCTGAACCAAATTACCTCGTTTAAAATTCATCCACTGGAATTTAGGAGTGCATAATGAGCCCTATAAATCCACATGGTCTTAAAACGTGAGATTCTCTTGATAGACTAACAAGAAACAGCTGCTGTCAGCCATTTTCCCAGCAAAAAAAAATGGTGGGAAAAGAAAAAGAAAGCCTTAAGCAATGACTTGAAATAACCGACCCAGTACTTGAAGATGATGGAGAAGAAATGCTTAAGTATTTGCGAGGCCTCAGCAAAGACAGCCAGAATACCTCACAGTTTGAAAAAGCTCCAATATCATTACAATGGGAAGTTACAGACCTACACGTACATATAATCTGCACATTTCGACTAGTGAAATACTTCTTCACATTTTAGTGTGAAGCAAGCTTCTGGTATATTAGGAACTACCAAGGAGGATGGAAGGATCCCGAAACCCAAAACCACAGAAAGAATGCTCAGTGTGAATTTGCACTAAAAACTCACACTTCAGCTGCTCAAAAGCATGATTTTTCTGTGTTTTCTGTGACATTTATCCTCCTTCAGAGGCTATCAAAAAATGGCTGGATTTTAAGAGCTCAGAAGATGGACAGTTTCAGTGGAGCTTTTGGCAATGGAAGACGCAAGGCAGCAGGTGGGATGGAGTGCACTGAGTTGCACTGATCAAGAGACTGCAGCAAAAACACTTCTCCTGGCTGCAGTAATGATATATTTGTTCCTTATGCTTTTGTCAAGCCAACCTCCACAGCCCTGTCGGTCTCTTAAATCTTAGGTCTGTCCCACAGAAACACCTGCCCACTACAAAGAAGGTTGGCTATGTTACGATCACTGCAACACCCTTCATCGGTGATGCAAAAGTGTATTTTTTTAATACAGTTTTCTACATTCTTCCAAAAGCAAATCAAGCAACCAAAAAGAAAAACAGAACAAAAGAAAACGATAAAGGCAGAAAAATTTGGATTGTCAGAAGAAAATATTAAATCTAAATATGTAATAGCACTGATGAGAACTCAGATATCAGCACACTGTAATTAAATCCTCAAGCAAAACCTCTTCCTTTCAAACAGGAGCTGAGGCACAAATACATTTCAGTTATTAAATATGCTATAAGGCTGCCCTTGAAGTATCTCCTCATTTGGCTTGTAAAAACATTTCCTGTAAGGCAGAAAAAGAAACAAGGTCTTAACTTCTATGAGTATGCCTCTAAAATATATTTCGCCATACAGGAGGCAATGCAAAGGCCTGACAGATATCTGAAATACCTTGAAACAAGCAGTCACCTTAGGTTTTCCTCCAGAGACCTCAGAAGAAGGGTAGGCAGTCTCTTATTATTCTAATTACAAATAAATAAATAAACAGGAAAATGATCCCAATGGCCAAAAATAATTGCTGTGAATTTAACTATGTCAAGGAACAGCTGCAGAACTATTCAAAACCAATCCAAGACTAAAATTAATTCTGCCATTCCATCCAGGCAGTTTTCTGAACTTTTCAGTTCAAGCAGATGAATTTTATTCAAGTCTAAATTCAAGTTCAGACGTGTCTTCTGCTGATGTCATCTTGCAGTTTATAGGCAAATTTTTGCACTGTAAGTCCGTAACTCATAGATGCAGCAGAAAAATAACTGAAAAGTTAATTCCAGACAACAGCTTTGGCTGAATCTGATGTCATTCTGCAACCTGATGAAATGCATTAGTCACTGAAGTTTGCAGACCATTCTGCAAAGTTGGAAGGAGCTGTGGTAATTTATGGGCACAGATCACAAATCAAAGCGGACCTGAAAAGGTCACCTTAAAAAATAAATGCAGTTCAAACAATGAAAAAAAATAGCATATTTCAGCAGCCAAAAAAAAAAAAAGTGTGCAATACATGGAATCACCAGTAGCTTTATGTAAAGACCTAATGATTGCAATAGATTACAAGCAAGGCAGTGTTACATTAATGCAAAAATAGGAAACGTTGTATGACCTGCACAAACACTAACACTGCCTATGAGATACATCTCGTGAGACTGTTGTCCAGACTGATTTAATAATGCTTCAAGAAAAATGAATGGATGCAATCTACAGTGAAAAGCAGAAAGAATGATGGGCAGTCCAGAACAGGTGATTTCTGATCAAAGTTAACACCAGAGAGGAAAATCTGAGGAAATGACAAAAGATACCAAAGACAGCTGCAGTGATGAAGTAAATGCTGCTTCTTCCCCACCATGGGTTGGACAAGAAGGAGGATATCTGCACTAGAAAAAGAAACATTTTGGTTAGATGTTGGTTTAAACTTCTTCACATGTAAGTTAGGGCTGTCCACCTCTGAGCTTTTAAGACAAAGTTGAGTAAGGCGCCAGCTGCTGTGACTTGAGGCACAAATCCACATGTCCCATGTAATATGTCACAGCAGATCTGCAATGTGTGCTTACTGCTGGCAAGAAGCATATATCACTAAATGGCTGTATAATAGTATGGGCATCTCTCCAGCTCCTTGCATCTACCATCAAACTAATAAGCTAAAAGGAGAAGGTATCACACAGTGCAGAAGACCTGTGAGGTGCCAGTGGTGAAGTACAAAGTGAGAGGAGATGGCACTTGATTTCATTCTCTTCTGTTTCTTTATGCCTACACCCTCCCTCAATTACAGAAAAACAGAGTGGACCCAACCCTGCGGCTCAGGGGAACTCCAAAGTCTCTTCAAGACTCATGCTTTTTACTTCTATCAGAAACACTAAGAATTGCTTTTGAAGACTCTAGAAATTCACATTAGTTTGACCTCAGGGTTATGGCAGCTTAAGACACTCAACAGAATGTTTATCAAATCCAACACAGCAATATTGTCACTATTTTGCACCTGGGATACCTGTGGCATGCGAGTGCCAAATGCTGAATGAATGTATTACCATCTGTACAAAGAGAAACTTCCTGATGAAACTATGACCGTAAATACATTCTGGTCCTTAGCACCCTTGGGCATACACACAGATTCCTTTCATACATAAAAATAATTCTACGTTTCAGAAATAAAAAAATCCAATTACAGTTCACATCTCACACAGGTACTGTATGTGAGTGAGCCGCTCCACTTACAAGAGCTGTCACCTGCCAACACCTAATTTATAAGCACTTCAGGCAACTTAGTGCAAGGCACACTCAGACATACGTATTTTTATAGTTTTGAAAAGTAGGTAAAACTGGGGAAAAAAGAAAAAAATCAGAGGAACACGAGTCACACTTCACATGATTGAGATTATAAATGAATTAACTGCTGCCAAGTTGCCAAATGTTTCTGCATAATTGGCCCAAACTTTTCAGTTGCTTCTATTTCACTGAAAAACTACGGAATTGCTTTTAAATTTCAAAAGGAAAAGCAAGATCTTTCACTTTATGGGTTTAGATGGAGGCAGGTGTAGAAGTTTTTAGGGAATTCTGATTGTTCATTTTTACTGATTTATTGTAAAAAGTCTACAGCTTTCCCTTTGCTTCTACTACAGTTTACATTAGATGTATGCCAGCCTTCCAAATAAGCAGGCGAATTCAGGTGCACTTCACAGAGCCTTCAGGTAAGGTCTGCTCTCCATTAGTACGTGTGAACTGGCTCCCCTATGAAGACCTCCAAACTTTTCGAACTTCTGCTGCAATAATACCAGTTTAAAGGAAACAAGATGATGAAGGCTCCCGGGATGCAGTGCATGCCTCAAGTCTCAACTTAGAGTATTCACATTTTTGACCTCTGAATTCCCTTAATTTTCTCCATCTTCCCAGAGCACTGGAAGAAAGAAGAATGCAATGGGGTGAAATGATGGAAATCAGACTTTCTAAAAAGGTTAGAGAAAGAATTTGGTAACTTTAGAAGACAGCTATGCTAGTTACTATTATAAGGGACTAAAAGTTGAAAAGAAGTGGCATTTGTCTAAGAAAAAAGTTTGCAAGAATTAGTGTTTCTCTAAACACCTAACAAAACATATGGCTAGCCATAAAATGATTTACACTGAAAAGAATACCCAAGTCAAGAATATTATTAGAAAAAGTCAATTTCACTCCTGAGTGCCAGGACTGAAAGAAATCTTTTCACAAAATACTCTTAAGCCCATCTCTGTATCTGTTTAAGGGTCCTGCTCTCTTAGGGAGACAAAAAAAACAAACCTTCATTATTTTTCAGCTTCAAATTACACATGAAAACTAGTGGCAAGATATACTCCAGCTGCGAATAAAGCAGAAGTGGCAGTAAGTGGTTTTCTGACAGAGTTTCATCTCTGGAGCAATACGAATGTGCAAATGATTTTCAGAGATGACTCTATGAGATGATTTTAACAATTCTGCTGTTGAAATAAATTTCTCTGTAGGAATGATGCAACATAAAAATAAAAAAGGAGGGGGACTGAACCTAACATAGGGATTACAGACACCCCACTTATCAGATGAAGACATACAGTCTTGAACAAAGCATAGGTCCTTCAGCTTAGGTCTTGGGCTGCTGGATGGGAAGTATCAAGAGAATTCCTTGTTCTGCTTTGCTTGAGTATGAAGCTTCCACTTCATCCTGAAAACTGTCATCTCAGCCCAGGAATTCTCACAGGTTTACCTTTCCTACTTCCCCCCCACCTCCAGGGAGGGGATGAGCATACAGCTGTCTGGGTTTAAACCACAACAATCCTGGTGGCACTGACTTCTGTCTGTACTTCCTCAGTTCCCCTTTCTAATTCCACCTTTCAGCTTTCTGCACCGCATATCATACATTCTTAGCAATTTGCTATTGCTCATTTTGTACACTTCTGTCACAACACCATCTACAGAAGCTTTAATTTCTGAGAGACTCTGCTGCTGTTCCCACCTAAGAATGGTTTTACAGGGTAACTCCCTCCTCTTCACAAGAACAACACAGCACCATTCAACAAAAGCCCACAGAAATCTTGTTATCACTGTGCACTCCTCACCTACCCCTCACCAACCCTAGGCCCTCTGCGCACTTCCAAGTCTTGATGCATGCAAAAAATGGAATTTTGTTTCAGTGGCATTTGGGAGAGCTTTGAACAAATTAATCAAACTCTCTTCTCCCACACCCCACCATTTTTTTTGGCTTATTTGGAGAAGAGGAGGCTCAGGGGAGACCTCATCACTCTCTACCACTGCCTGAAAGGGGTAGAGAGGTGAGGGTTGGTCTCTTCTCTCAGATAACAGTCAGGATGTGAGGTAACAGCCTCAGAGTTGTGACAGGAGAAGTTCAGGGTGGCTATTAGGAACAATTTCTCCTCGGAAAGCATGGTGAGGCTGTGCACAGGTTGCCCAGGGAGGTGGTGAAGTCACCGTCCCTGGAGGTGTTCAAGAACTGTGTGGATGTGGCACTGAGGGACAGGGTAGGGATGGATTGGTGGCTGGATGAGATGAACTTAAGAAGTATTTTCCAACCTTAACGATTCTATTTCTATCTGCCAGAGTTTTCTCCATTTAGCTAAAACTTCAGTTTTCTCCAAGTACTTTCTCACTTCCAGTGACCCTCATTAATCAGGTGCTTACCTGCACGAGCTTCCTTTAACCTTACTCAAGCTTTTCTTAGCAGTCAGCACTCGCTGGCACTGCATATTGATTACTCACCCCACAACTTGAAAGAATTTCATCATTTTAGACACCTCTTTTAGCTTCAGATGTTTAATGCATGAGAGAAATGGCTAACTGGACTCAGTATAAAAAGATCAAGATCAGCTCCAGTCTTATATTAAGACACTTCCTTCTAGTCTGCTCTGATTATTACCATTATAAACTTCTGAATCAGAAGCAAGTATACTGATTGCTTATGTAGAGAATAAATAATATATTAACCTAGTAATTCAACCTAAAATGACAATAAAGCAGAAAGGCAAAAGTTACAACGCTAAATCTTAAAAGTGTCAGGAAATCCTGGCAATTTACAGCAGTCTTAATGCTTTCTTCTTGTATTACAATACATTTCTAAGTTAAACAACAAAAATCTGTCCTAGGTTACATTAACACATACTGCAGCCTTAAGTACAGAGATAAAGAACTATTAAGTATGTGAGCATGGAAACTTGCAGTACGTTATACTACAAAAATAATTATCACTCCTAGAAATGCCTGCTAAAAGTTACAACATGCAAGTAACGTGTTGTTTTTTGTTTGTTTGTTTTTAATTTCTGGTGTGGAAAAAAAGCAGTGTGCATGCATAATTGTATAGTTAAAATCTGATAACTTTGTGCAAGACAAAATTAAAGGATTAATATCTAAGATGCTATGCAGTTACATTGCTCTTAAAGGTTGTGTGCAAGTGCACAAGTTTAAACACACACGCAGGCACACACACAGTAACTGATTCCCTCTGTTTGCTTATAGGTATCTTCAGACTTAAATAGACTGGACAGTCACAGAACCACAAATCACAAAAATACATTAAAATAAATATGTTTGCAGTGTTCAGAATACACCATCTGGAAAATGGAAGAAGGAAATGTCAGAATGATGACACTGCCCAATACAAACAAGGAGGCTCTTCAATAGCTAGCCAATGTGCTTGAAAATACAGTATTGCTGTCTGCCCAGTCTAGAAAAATGAACTGTCTTATTTCTAGTATCAAATTGTACATCTACATCATCTCATGAATTATGCCTAAAACACTGTAAAATTTCTACATATTACGCAATGTGTTCGACCCAAATTATGTGTGTAAAATAATTTTTTCCACAGTTTTGCATGTGTTTTGGAAATAAAACAAGTAACAGTTAAGCAGGAGCAAAAAGATTATTTTTTTCCTTTGTGTTTTTCCTTGAATAATTATTTAAAATTATGTGTATGTAAAACAGCAAACAGACATCTGTACTTAATAAGAACAAGTATTTGGAACATATAAAAAGGAAATACAAGAAAAGACATGTAATTTATTTTTATTTCTTGCTTATAGGACAATATTTAAGAGTATTCAAAATTGTGGTATGAGCGAGTCAAAACTCTCAGCAGATAAAAGCTACTATCTATCCTAGTAGGATAATCAGATTACAATTACTGTCAGCTTGGTTCTACAAACATAAACAGAACAGCACCTCTTCTGGATTTAAAGATAATACCACTTCACCCCCCCCCCCCCAGTAACTCAATTGAAGCTTTCCTTTCCTCCATCATTTTTTTGGGAAATCTGTTACTCCCAGTTTTAGACAAGAAAATTATTTAATTAAAGCAGAATCATTTTTATATCTATTCTCATCCCTTGACGCACACTGTTAAGTAGAGCTTATTTCAGTAAGATCTTTTTAATGACAAAACAGATTTTTGCAAGAGATACTCCTGTTACTAAGAAACACAGAACGCATGCAGAAATTCAGTCAAACATAATCAGTTAACAGTTGGCTCTGAAAAATTACTCTGAAAGACATTATTAATGTTGCAGTAAAATAAACACATTTTAGCTTTTCTAAGCATTAGCATAACATGCTGGAAGATTATTGTTTTCTGTGGGAATTGTATCACCATTTCATTTTCTTCGTCATTACTGCCTTGATGGCACAATAAATAAGCCAGGTACTTTTAAACGTTACTTTTTTATCCTCTTCACTTCTGATCACTCTAGATGTTAAGAAATAGTCTTAATGGTTTTAAGCTTCTATTTCAGCTATCCAGGTACAAGGTTATCGTCATATCAAATCTCCCTCGGGCTTTTTGGCAAATTTCAATTAAGAAAGTAATTACATCCAGACTGAAATACTTCTGTTTTTTAAAAAATGCCTGAGATTTTAAGAAAATTTATAAGGTCCATGAAAAATCTGATCAAATTTGAAGCATACATGACAAATGAAGAAAATGAAGCAAATAATGATAACCCTTCTCAAATTGAAAACAGTGCTCATCTTCCTAGTAGTACAAACCAAAATTCTACAAACAAGTATTTCAAGACATCACTCAAAATACTGATCTGGGTTTTAGATCATTTTACGATGTAATTTAGGCCCCACCAAAATTGAAAGCTGCAGTAACTTTAAGCCACAGCCATACCCGTGTGCATGCACTCATGTGAAAGTATCGCACACACTAAATTGCACTGAGGCCGTGACAACATGCAACTTAGTAATGTGCAATATCTCCACCAGAGCAAGCAGAATGGGAGCTTCAGGGAAGAAGGGTATGGTGCATTCAGGAAGAGAACGACATGCTGCTCAGGGAAAGGAAAATGGTTCAGGCAAAGGTGTGCATGCTACTACTTAGGAGACCTGTGAATTGGAGAGTTACTACTGCATCCATTCAGAAAAAAAAAATACAGACAGAAGCACCACCTCCTTTTAGGCTTGAAGTTTGAAGGAGGACATAATTTTCCTGCTTACATGGGGAGGTGGGTGACTTACAAACTAACTTAATTTTACAGAAGCTTTTTGAGGAAAGTAAATCTCACAATCTGTTATGTGCAGGTTATTTCCTCTAAGCCACAACACAATTCACTGTCAAACATTGAAAATAAAAATATCTAAATCCAATAAACCAGTCTTATTGGGTCTCACATTTCTAAAGCAAATCACATTCCTAACTCTGACTGAAAGCGTTGCCAACAGGAACAGTGCACAGCAGCCCAGAGAAGGTCTACCCCTCCCCTCTCCATCAGGGCTCAGGACACAAGGCATGGCACTTTCATGCTCCTACGAGATAGATAGGAGAAGGGACAGCAAAAAAGGGCTCAGCAGCACCTTTACAGACTGCTGGAAGACCTTGCACAGACCGTCTGTGCCTCTTTCCTGCCTGTGGGTCATCTGGATGCTTCACCCTCCCTTAGCTTCTGTCAAATAGAGGGAGCTGCAACACTTGCAGAGAGCTGGGTCAGTGGCAACAGGGTAAAGGCAGACACTCCAGAAATACTGTTGCTACTGTCTTGTGGTACACGCATCCCAAACATGGGATGAGGAGGGGGATCAAGGACAGAGCACAGGAGCAGAGGTGGAGGGCTGTGCCTGATGGGCAGCCTTCTTCTGTGGCAAGCCAAATAGCACTGAGGAGCCATTCTGGGAAAAGGATCCTCAGCCCCTCCAACCATCTTCCTCCTCACACAAAGGGCATCTTTCAGGCCACCCAGCACCACTCCCTCCATCACAGTGGACATCACAGAGTCTTTCTAATGTCACAGTAGTCACCACTATCCCACCCTTTATTTCAGATCCTATAAAAACCCTGTGTTTGTCCCACCACTCACTGAGCTTCCAGGCCACTGGCAATTGCCAGTGATGACTGGAACGAAAAGGACTTGGGGCAGCAAGTCCCCACTTCTATATGGAAACAAAGAGAAGTAGTTCCCGGAATGAAAGAGATGGAGGAGGCCACAATGGAAGAGGAGGAGGAAGAGCATACGTGGCCTTTGATAAATGGCCAGTGTTGTGACCACTACTGTGGAGCCCATGGAGATGGATCCACCTCCAGATGAAGAACCAATGGAGGTGGATTGAGCTCCAGATAAAAAAGCAATAGAGGTGAATCTATGTCCAAAACAGCTGAGCAGACACAATACCAGCATGCCAGGGCTCGCTTTGGTGTGCTCACAGCAGCATCATTAAAAGGCTCAGCTGCCCATCACAATACCATCTGTGTGTAGCCTCCAGACAAATTAGCTGGGCCATCTATTAACATCTGCAGGCTTGCCTGCAGGATAGCTTTCTTCACCATCCCTGTCTCTCATGAAAAGGTAGCCTCTCTTCTGCATGGATTCCCAAGAAGGCAGACAGATGTGAATCTGGCTTTGTTTTGGCAGCTCCAAAAGTGACAGGAGGCCTCCCTCACACGCCACTATAGGTCATCGGTCCTGGAGACAGGGGTGTCTCAGCCTGAAGATAAGAAGGCTACCCAGTGGGTGCTTGAAGACGAAGACAGGACACAAAGGCAGTCCTTGAGCCCACAGAGTAGCCTTTGTCTCTGACAAGCAAAATGGCACAGAGAAACCATCCCCAGGAAAAGGGCACTCGGACTTTCTAACCCTCTTCCTCCTTGCACACAAAGGGCATCTTTCAAGCCACAAAACACCACTCCGAACAGTTATGTCTTGTCATGCGTGGGGGTCACTGTCACAATGACCTACACCAAACAACTTCTGCTTTGGGCTCTTATCACTTTCATCCCTACAGCTGGTCCAACAATCATGAGCTTCCAGGCCCCTGGCAATAATTAACAATGGTCAAAACCAAGAGAACTTGGAGCAGTGGCTACCCACTTTTATGTGGGAACAAGGAGAAGCATCTATGGAACCAGTCTGAAGAGGACTATGTGGAGGAAGAAGATGGAGAGTCACAGAATCACAGAATCATCAAGGTTGGTAAAGACCTTCAAGATTATCCAGCCCAACCATTCACCTATCACCAATAGCACTCACTAAACCATGTCCCTCAACACAAAATACAAATGTTCTTTGAACACCTCCAGGGTCAGTGACTCCACCACCTCCCTGGGCAGCTCATTCCAGTGCTTTACCACTCTTTCAGAAAAGCAGTATTTCCTAACATCCAGCTTAAATCTCCCCTGGCACGAGTTTTGAGGCCTTCAAGCATCGGCCAGCTCTATGACCACTGCTGTGGAGTCTATGGAAGTTTATTCATCTCCAGATGAAGAACTAACGGAATTGGATTGAGCTCCAGATAAAAAAGTAATAGAGGTGAATCTATGTCCAAAACAGCTGAGCTGACACAATACCAGCATGCCAGGGCTCCCTTTGGTGTGCTCACAGCAACATCACTAAAAGATTCAGGTGCCCACCACTATATCATCTGTGTCAAATTAGCTGGGCTATCCATTAACAACTTGCAGGCTTGCCTGCAGGGTAGCCTCTTTTCCCATACCTATCCCTCTTGAAGAGGTAGCATCTCTTCTACATGGATTCCCAAGAAAGCAGACAAATGCAAACTTGGCCTCCTTTCAGCAGCTGAGCTGGGGAGACAGGAGGGCCACACAGAAGGCCACTACAGGCCTTGGGTCCTGGAGACAGGGGTATCTTCAGTGAGTGCTTGAAGACAAGGCCAAACTCTCTGTGCAGGCACAGAAAGAACAGCAGCAGATCAATGAAAAAAAAGAGAACTGTTCCACTGGAGAAGCAGAGTTCCTCTGGACTTCAAGTCAGCTAGGAAGGAGTGCTAGAGTGCAGCATTAAAGTCTGTTCAAGATGATTCATTAGGAATTCTTTCCAGGACCAGGCAGTAGTGAACAGAACAGAAAATATGCTCTCCTCTCTTACTTGGTACTTTCATAACTGCATCTGGACTCCTGCATCTCCTCTTGGTCTCCTCAGTATAGGAAATCTATTGATGCATCAGATGGTGAAAGGCTGGGGTACGTGGCATACAGGGCATGCTGAAGGAACGCTTTCTGTCAGCATGAAGATGATGAGGCTCAGGAGAGGACCTGATTGCTGACTAAAGCTGACTACTGGAAGCATGCAGAGAAGATGAAGCTCGAGTCTTCTCAGAGGTGCTCTGTGGTGTAAAGATGAGCAGCACCAAGCCCATGCTGGTATGGCAGATGAAGATTCCCAGCTAAATAAAAGGAAAAAAATGTAACTGTGAGGTTGCTCAAACACACAACAGGTGCCCAGAGAGGATGTAGAGAATCTGTCCTTGAAGGTGTTCCAATCGGACCGAACAAGTCCTCAAGCAATCTGATTTGACTGGGGTTGCTCTGAGCAGGAGCCCAGACTGTAGACCTCTAAGAGTCTCTCCAACAGTGCTTCTGCATTTTATCTCACAGACTTCCCCTGTCTTCACAACTTTTGCAAAACTCTTAGAGATGCATCTTTTTGTCCTTTTATCACTTCCACTATTCAAGCAGGAATTTAATGCTTGAGGCATTGTGACAGAGATAGTCAAATTCATTATCTGGCTCAAAATAGTCAGAAAAGTTGTTCTTACCCACAGTTCAATCTGTGTGAACGGACAATTATTACTATTTTTGCAAATTCATCAAAGGAATTAGAAATGTATTTCTAAAAGCTACAGGTATTTAATAGAAAGATGAACTCAAATGTGAACAAGTTCACATTTGTCTGCTTTCTTGGCTACTCTGAAGAGAAATTGCCATGGAAAAGATCTTGGTTTGATCAGGTGCTTGTAAGGTAACAGCTCAAAGCTCAGTGATGCCTCAAGCTATAGAAATTATTTCCTGATTGCCCAGCTTTTCCCTAACCTTAGACTGGAGACAGATAACAGAGGACACAAAGCAAGAGAATTTCCAGGAGTATCCCTGCTCCCACAGTGGACTAGTTACATGCACTTCTAGCTCTGTGCATGTGCTATGTCCTGTTGGATAGAGATGGAGCTGAAGAGTTGCTGACTTTTGACTGAAAATATAGGAAGATCAGATGAAACACACAAGTATTTTGAGACTGTATTCACATTTGTGTAATGTCATCAGAGCCTAATGATGAAAGCAACTACAAAGGTTTAATTGTTTGGTAATTCATAATACAAACGCATCCTCTTGTTCCCAACCTATCACCAGGCATCTTTGTATGCCTTTTCTACATGAGCTGAATAAGCCATTATTAGGATCCTACACCTCTACCAACAGCTAATCTTAAAATCTAAGAAAGCATAGCTGCTACATTCTAACAAAAGAAAAGACCTCCAGTGGCAACTGTTTTTCACATGGCAAACAAATCAGTCCTGCAAAAAGAATGTGATAGATTTGGAGGATGAATCTGGCTCTATAATTCTAAATTCTGTATGCATCAACACAGAAAATTGATGGGTACAACCACCATCTACATACTGAAAATAACATTAAGTATTGAGTGGAATACAAGCTAATCCAGAAGAATTATGAAAAACGATTTGGTAAAACTAAGCAAAAAAGATGAAAAACAAAAATTCTCAGAAGCTCTTCCAATAATTCATATAAGGTACGAAGCACAGCCCACTCCAAATGAAAACATATGAGAGACTGATTCAAGCTATGTTAATGAACACACAGACTTAGCACCCTCTCAGTTTTTTAAAAATAAAAAACATACGAAAAGTAGCTTCATATCCCACACCCTGCAGACCTTACTTCCCATCACATTATCAATTACTGATGCATGTTCTTTCCTGCTCTTTTTGTTTCTGCTTCTCTAACATCTTTTTTTTCTTTCCATCAATTCTTAGCACTGACAAATACCTCTGGTCATCTGTGTAACAGACCCATAACCTTAAATCCCCTTTAATACCATCTTCTTTGCAGAATATCCTTGCCTAGGGAAGTTACAATCTATTTTTTGACACTGTTCCCATCCACCCAGGGATGCAGTAAAAAGAACAATTTGTGAGACAAGGAAGTTTCAGCTTATAAATCTGCCAACACCTTTCAGAAAAACAGAGATGTTAACCACATGATCAATGAAAACTCAACAGCAGTTTCTCAAGAGAATGGCTAAATAATTTTTTTGGCAGAATTGTGATTTGCTTTTTTCCATGGAGGTCTCTCCAAAAGTAATGCCTCCTATTTATTTATATGGAAACTATGACAAAGAGCAGAGTAACAGTATTTACTAGAGTAAATTCTCAGCTACAAAACACTATTTTTCAACACTGTCACATTGCATTTTTGCGAGTGACGAACAAGAGCCTGCATATCATGCTCATAAAAATCTGCATGGCCATCTGGAACACGGCTTCTCTTTTATGTCACTGTCACCACTGCTGAAATACTCCACTCACCACTTCACTATATTCACATTCACTTTATGGTTTCCATTACTGTTCAGCAAGCGTTGATGGATGTCAATGGGCACAATTTTTTCTACATGGACAAATTTAGTGACACACCTTTGCTTCATATACACTTCCATGTCAGATGCTATTCTGTCAGACTGCCCCTCAACAAAATATAATGGAATATTGGTGGAAATGTTCAACCTCTACTGCCATATCACCAACATCTGCTTCTGACATCGTGGACATCATAAAATAGGAGGCATTGCTTTCGGAGCAATCCTCATACCTGGGCTGCTCCTTCATTTCAAAATGCTACAGCACTATCCCTGTTCAGTATCTCACATGATCCAACCTTCTAATTGCACACCATACCTAGAAACAGCTTAACTTCAGTAACAAAAAACAACCACTTGTATGGTACATAAAATCACAGAATTGCTCAGGTTGGAAAAGACCTTAAAGATCATCAAGTCGAATCGCTACCCAACTATACTACCCTAACTTCAACAACCCTCCACTAAATCATGTCCCTGAGCACTACATCCAAACGGTTTTTAAGCACATCCAGGGATGGTGACTCCCTGGGGAGCCTATCCCAGTGTTTAACAACCCTTTCTGTAAAGACGTTTTTTCTGATATCCAATCAAAACTTACCCTGGCTCAACTTGAGGCAGTGAGTTTAATACATCAATGGTTTAAAGTCTATTCATGTTTTGCATATATAACACTGTAAGAGATAGTTGTATAGAACTTAAAACAGAAACTGTTGGCTTTGTCAAGTCCATCAATGTTTTAAAAAATGGAGCAATGATATAAGAAGTAGATTTACATAAAGTATTTATGCCACTAATGTTAGAATTTCACACTGTTAACAGGTGAAGACTACTGTATCAACTCAAAAATGGCTTTCTTGTAAAATCTCCCTGAAGAATACAAAAAATATTTCTTCAGTAGTTTGTAGTAATTTAGAATGGTTTCTGTTTGCTGTAGTTTGGTAGACACAGTGGAGAAGTCTTGAGGAGATAATGAACTAGGCCCCTATCAGACAAAACTGAACTGAAAAATGCGCACCAGGAGCCAATCTAACACAGTCCAGCTGCAAATGGGTACTTAGTCCTCAAGATTTGACTAAAAATAGTTGCAAGTAACTAACTCCAAAATGAGCGCTGGTGCCAAGTCCTCTATTTCAACTGTTTTACTGAGCTACACTAGTTGTTAACACCATTGTAACTGCTGACATCATGCTCACGGATGAGTTTGGACTGTGATGAGTGGATTGGTTTGCTTTATAAAATACTAGCATTCACTACATCATCAACCTCTACATTTTTGTTTCACGTAAATTCAATCAAACTGCTCTTAACAATCAAGGTGGGAAAAATGATCAATGCTAGATTCTTGAAAAGAGGAGATCTGTAACTGGTGTTTCTGAAAAACGAGCTGCTGTAAGTACAAAGTATTTGCAGTTGAACACTTTTTTTTTTTCCCCTTACTTAAAGACTTATCCAGAAAGGGCACAACAGATCAGTAAAATACCTTATCGCTTCCTCCACAGATTGGCCAACTATATTTGAGGAAGGACCTGGCTGAGACAGAGGCGTCAGGCTTATCACCCACTTCACTGGCTTGTAGTACTCATCACTAGAACTCAATAGGTAGAACAGCGTGGTCAGGAAAATCACCTGCAAAACAAATAGGAGTTGTAAATTGAAAGACAATAAATACTTTAAGAACTACAATATGCAGACATTTTTCAGATCACTGAACTTGACTGAGAAGGTACAAACTACTATTCCACAGGCTTGGAACACTAAGAGCTAGAAGAGTAATTCCACCCCTGTTCCACAAAGGACTTAACTAAACAGTAAACATATTTTAGCCCTTTTCATCCTCTTCACAAAGTCAAAGTCTAGATCAAACAACCAGATGTTGATGTTTGTTGATCAACAATCTAGATTGTTTTTGTTTTTCCAGAGCAGAGACCTATTTAGCAGATCAGAATATTACTAAACAGTAACACCTATTCTTAAAAACAAACAAAACCAAATAAACCGAGTTGTTTGGGGAGCTACTGTGTGGATAGTTATTGAATATAAATTAACCAAAATCCCATAAATAGAATATCCACAGTTTTTATTAGGCTGACTGAGTACCCCCTCCTATGAGTTTGAAGATTAATTTTGGCAGAAGCCATAGCAGTTGTACTGTTTCAATTTAAAGACCAAACTATACCATGAAATCATATTAGTTCCTGGTATCCTGCAGTTCAGTTTTACTTATTTTCCAGTCAGTGGGCTGAGCAACTTCTTCAGCTAAAAGAACACAAAAATATAACCAGCTTGAAATAGAAAACCTCAAACAAAGAAAATTCATTCTACTATATGCCACTGGTAAATCATGGCTCGTATTTGTTTTATCCACAAGCCTTACTTCTTTTGTCTGTCTTCCCAAGATTAAAAAAAACCCTCTCACTTCTCTTATTTTCAGCCTACCAGTACGATGGAATAAACAACATCCCAATCTTCTCATAAACCAAATTGTCTGACCTACAGAATTCTCTTAACTTTCAACATTTTGGTCTGTCTGCAGACATCTCATACATTTTTTCTGCATTCTCTTTGAACATGTTCAGTAAAAAAAAATAAAATGCAAACAGTATAACATGCAGTGTTAAGTTACCAGCCTCAACAAATCCATCCATTTATCATCTCTATTCCTAATTCATTTCTACTCAGTAAAATGTTACTGCTTTTTCCCCTTACCACAACCTTTACTTTGGAAGTCGCATTCAACTGTTCACCCAATATGACCCCTTTCCAAAACATCATGTACAGACAGGGACTGTACTCCATCTTCCCCAGTATTTAACTTTGGCCTTAATGATAAATCAATCTATCAACTAAAGCAAGTCACTATTTCAAGCCCATTTGATCAGCATACCATTAACATTCATTTTGACATCATAAAAAACAAACTAAACCAGGCCCTGATTTAGCGGGAAATAACCGATCACCAGTAACAACACCAGCTATATTTTCTTACAACTCCAAGTAAAACCTAAAACACGTTTTAGCATCCTCAGTAATGCTGTAAACATGGCTGTTTTCTCCTTGGTAAGACCTGCCATTTCTCCTGAGCTATTACAATGTTTTCTTATATAGCTACAAAACTCCCTATCCTGAAGCAGGCACCCAGACATCGTTTAGTCTTCCTTCAGGTGGGACCTGGGTACAGATCCTCATTGCAGTGAAACTTGCAACAGAAAAAAAACGTGTATTTCTATATGAACACTATCCTCTTATCTCGACACTCACAAAAAGTATGCTGAAAAATGGCTCAATTAAATCTTGTTTTATTAGTACAGCTACACTTAAATTCTTAGAACGCTACCCCTTGAACGGCTTAGTGCATTCAGGGAATGAGGAAATCAACAGCAGCAATCAGACAAAGCCTGATTATCTGTGATGTGAGAACGCCTAATTTAAGGCAGGCAGTGAAGAAGAGCTGGAGATCAGCTGAAGTGTCAACAAGCACAGCACCTTTACTGACAGGAAAGCTATTCTTTCCTAGTGTCCACAAAAGAAACCTGCTTCCTTAAGGAGCAATGGATCACCAATATAGGCACACTCATTTCAAATGTATAAGCCAAAGAAGGCATCTGGGATGAACAGCAATAGAATAAAATAGCGTTAAAGCAGACTAAAAGCTATGAAAAGATAGGAAACCTAACTCAAATCTTTTTAAGACAAGATGCATGTGAAAGCACCATACAAAATAAAATCAATTTTAGATGAGTTAGTTTTTGGGAAATAAATGTATTTGCTTTAGCACAGAAGTATAGAAATGACAAGGAAAAGCAGCCACAGAAGGTAATTTGACATAAGCAGCTTGCTGGCTTCTTTTAAAACAGTTTCAATAGAACATTCAGCAGTAAAATTTTATGTCCCTCCTCTATCTCTACAGGCATTTGAAAATTTTCAGATCTCTCTGACAGGGTATCTAATATTTTAGACATTGCCTAAATTTTTTAACCAGAAATTCAAGATCTTGCTGATGACTCTGAGAAAGAAGTCACAGAAGATAAAACAATAAGCTCTTTCCATTGATAATTGACAGATCACACCCTCTTGCTTTTTATCCTATAGCTCCCAAATAGCTGAACTTCAAATACTGTGATCTGAGGGTGAATAAATTGAATTCAATGAGACCGCACAGGTAAACAGTGTACGGTGAAAATGGTAATTCAGCATTTCCACATGTATCAAGAAACACATGATGTAATTGCTTCTGCTTTGCCTCCAGAGACTTGGGAAATATTTCTTTAATTGTCTTTCACACTCAGTTTTCTGTTCAAAGACTTCTTTTTTTGTTGCTATTAAGAAGCATCAGAAATTGGTGTATTCCCTGCAAGAATGCAGACAGCTATCTGCCAAAAGGAGTTATTCTTCCACTCTTTAACAGTTTTCATACACCCAACCACATGCGTATATACATATATATACACACACACACACACACACACACATCAGGGCTCTGGCTAACTATGCCATGGAGCTAGCTTTTAGAAATATACAGTCTTCTGGGGATGGATGAGGTTAATCTTTCAGGGGAAGGCCATCCTCTACAACAAGCTTTTCAATTTATTCAGAAAGGTTTTAAACCAGAGTGGCCAGGGAAGGGGATCCTCACTCATTCTACTTCAAGGCTGATGATGGTACAGATGCCCTAGGCCTGGAGTTGGATCACAGGCCAAGATGACAGCACCTAATGCACAGAATAAGGAAACTCCAATAGGCAAATCAGCCTTAACAGGAATCCAACTCAAACGCCTGTACAACAACGCATAAGCATGGGGTACAAGCAAGAAGAGTTACAGGTGTGGGCATGCCTACAAGGCTATGATGTCACTGGCATCACTGAGACATGGTGGGATGGCTCTCATAACTGGAATGAGTACAAACTCTTTAGGAAGGACAAGCAGGGGGTAAGGGGAGGGGGTACTGTCCTGTACATCAATGACCAGCTGGAGTCCACAGAGCTCCACCCAAAGATGGATGAGGAGCTGACTGAGTCTATGGGTTAGGGTTAAAGTGAAGGAGACATCACAGTGGGGGTCTTCTACAGGAAGACTGAGTGGATGAGGCTCTCTATAAACAGATAGGAGCAGTTTCACATTCACAAAACCTGGTCTTCATGGGAGACTTCAACCACCTCAATATCTGCTGGAAGGACAACACAGCAGAACACCTGCAATCAAAGAGGTTCATGGAATGCTGACGATAACTTCCTCTTCTGAGCAGTACAGGAACCCACGAGAAAAGGTGCCATGCTGGACCTTGCCCAAGCCAACAAGGAGAGGCTGGTAAGCAGCCTGAAGCTCGAGGGCAGCCTTGGCTGCAGGGACCACAAAATGGTGGAGCCCAAAATCCTTAGGGTGTTGAACAGAGTGTGCAGCAAGCTTGCTACTGTGGAGTTCAGGAGACCAGACTTTGAACTCTTCAGGGAACTGCTTGGCAGGGTGACATGGGATAAAGTCCTGGAGTTAAATGCCCAAGAAAGACAAAATCAGTTTACAACATCCTGGGGGAACTGGTGGATGAAGTTGCTAATCTGCTATCCAACAAATTTGAAAGGTCATGGCAGTCTAGTAAAGTTCCCATGAACTGGAAAAGGAAAAACAAACCCTTTTTCAAACAGGGGGAAAAAAAAGATTCAGGGAACTACAGGCCAGCCAGTCTCACCTCTGTGCCTGGCACATGGAAAATAAAGATGAGGTATATAATAAGATAAATTAATATATAATAAGTAATATATAATAAAAAAGAGAATGATTAGCGGGTAAAGGAAGGTGACCTTCCTCCTCTACTCTGCCCTGGTGAGGTCACGTTTACACTACTGTGTCCAGTTATTGGCTCCCCAGATCAAAAAAGACAGACCTCCTAGAAGGAGTCCAGTGGGGGGCCACAAAGATGATTAAAGACGTGGAGCGTCTCCCATATGAGGAAAGACTGAGTAACCTGGGCCTGTTCAGCCTAGGGAAAAGAAGATTGAGAGGGAATCTGATAAACGTTTATAAATATCTAAAGGAAGGTGGGAGGCAAATGGCTCTTTTCAGTGGTGTGTAGCAGGACAAGGAGTAATAGCATAAAACTTGAACAAAGGAAGTCCCATACTAACATGCAGAAAAAACTTCTTTACAGTAAGGGCGACAAAACCAAAACAGGTTGCCCAGAGAAGTTGTTGAGCCTCCTTCTATGGAGATATTCAAGACCAGTCTGGACATCCACCTGCACAACCTATTGTAGGGTATTTTCTTTAGCAGGGTGGTTGGACTTGATGATCTCTCCATATCCCTTCCAGCCTCTGGCTGGGGGGGAGGAGTGGTTACTACTATCTGCAATTGGTAGTAACCAACATGGCTTCACCCAATGGCAAATAGTGCCTGACAAACTTTGTGGCCTTTTACGATGGAGTTACAGTGTCAGTAGATAAAGGTAATGCAACTGACATCATCTACCTGGACTTGCACAAAGTGTTTGACACTGTCCCACAAGACATCCTGGTCATCAAATTGAACAAAAATGGATTTGATGGATAGACCACTTGCTGGATAAGGAACCAGATGGACACCTTCACCTAGGATGTCCCCCGAATAACTGATTTGAAAGTTGCAACATCTCAATTTGGTAACGTTAGAGAACATTTTCAATGCTTTAGGTTTGATTTTCTTTGTCACAATATGTGCAATTAGGTTCCTTCAGTAAAACCAATCACATAAACACATAGCATACTACTTACCACTGAAAGCACAAAATTGAGAAGAGCTGTCCCGCTATGGAAAAGGATTGTCACCAATGTTGTAACTGTAGTGAATAAGAGGCTCACATTCCGACTCATCACTATCCACAGAGACTCTAGGATCTAGAAAAGAAGGAGCAAGGAATACAAAAATCAAGCACCAGATTGTATTAGTTAAAATACAGAACTGCATTCAGAGTCATTCTCCATCAAGTCATACAAAAAAAAAAAAAAATTATATATTAAAGAAAAAAAAAATAAAAATCAATCATCTTCACTTACCCCTATATGGCAATAGGTAACATTTAACCAGCCAAAGACAAAACACTAGGTAGATATTTACAAAGTTTCGGGAAATTCTTCTTCCAACAGTCAAAATAATTTCATCATGTAAAACTGCATAAAATCTAGACTATGTGACATTGTTTACTGCAATCTGTGTTACCACCAATCGAAAGCAGATCACATCTTGGGGGAGAAAACTCATCTTTTCAAAAGCAGAAATGTTAAAGCACAAAGTAGATAAGGAGCTAAAGGCAGCTTCAAATCAAGTAATACAGTTACTACTTTAATATATTTGTTTTAAACGGATGTAAGTAAGTCACACAGTTTTCATAATGTCTGTAGACAACTATACAGGAGATGATTTTGCACAGGGATGCAATTATTAGTCAAGTAGTTACGGAAAACTTATCAATCAATGCAGGACAACCTATGAAATCCTGTAGTGGCTTGGGAAACTGACTGCTTATTAAATACAGATAGTACAGAGTAGTTTTGAGATATGCCTTTAAATAAAGGATACTCAGTATAGCCTAATTAGTTTACGTCTGGATGCAGATGCAACAAGCTAATTAAGGCAGTAACTTCAGGAAACTGCTATCTGGAGAAGGCTGGGAGACTTTCTTTCAGGACAGTAAGTTCCTCAGCATAGGCTGTAGCTGTGTAACAGTCTCCCTACAAATTTTAGGCTAAGGAGCTGATAATGTGGAGTAAACAAGTACAGTTAATTCAAATGCAGATATCAGGTGGTTCAATCAATGCTGAGAACATTTCTCCTATAAGAACTTTCTTGTTACACAGAATCATTCATCACAACTGCTGAGCTAAGTTACCACTAGCATGTACTTTGAAATATGCACAAATAGTGCCTCTCAATGATCTTCAGTATGACCTATGAAAGCAAGGGCATGTTTTGAGACTGGTCTTCAGCTGTAGAGTAAGTTCCCCCTAACATAAATTCACAATTACTTATTTCAAAATGTCTCATGAGAAAACAGATACTGCACTCACTAGTCAACACTGAATGTGCTATCAAAAAGCACTCAAATACTCAACTAACAGTTAAAAAACAAAACACAAGCCCTTGCACTTATGGTTTCAGAGTGATGTTTGATTCCTAGACTTCCCTTAATAAAAGGAATGCATAGGAGTGGAAACATTATGAAGAACAGATAATATTAGCTATATGCTTATGTAATTACTTGAAGAAATTCTGAGGGACAAAAAATAATGTTACAATATGAGAAAACATTACAATACAAAATAGAGCATGTGAAATTGGATATCAATCCAACTTGACTTGGAATATACATTTATCAGTCACTGCTAAAGGAGCAGATAGAAAAACCTAACTGAGCTAAAGCTTACTGCCTGTGTTTTAATGGAAGGTCTTCTGTCTTCCTTCTGAGAAATCTCGGAATGAAAAACTGCTGGTGGAATGATGAATACTCTTGTGGAAGAAGCAAGAAGATCAATTTAAGGAGACATGGGCAATTTCTCATATAACATCGAGGGAGTTTTAAGTGATCATTCACAGATTTGGTCAGCAGCAATTTGCTTTTTCAAGGTTTTAAGTATTACTGAAATGGAATAAGAGTTACGAATGGAAAAATAAGCAACTGAGAAAGGATTCTCACCTCAGGACACAGCATGAGGTCAAAAATTTGAGGCAGACGTGAGGACCTACTCTACCTCTCCCCTAAACTGAGAATAGAACAGAACAAATCCACCCTGGAAATACATCACTGGATCAAGTTTAGTACTCTACTGCTTCTACTTAATACTGAAAAAAATTCAAAGAGGAAACGCATCAGGAAACAGCTTTGGAAAAAATCACAGCTATTAAACAAGAAAAATGATTATTTGGAAAAGCTTATCTTTATATTAAATCTTAAGGCAATTTACATGTTTATATGGCAAATTGCTTCAAAATGATAAGATCTACCTACATCAAACTAAAGCTACTAGAGGTACTATAACAAACAGCACATTCTGAGGGAAATACAGAAGCCTTCTGTGCTTTTATCTGATAATCATAGTTCAACTCCTGAATTGGTGCATATTGTTACGGACAAAATGAATGCCACTAATTCCCCTGCACAGGTATACCACTGATTTAATTATATGCTTTCAACTCTAATATGAAAGTGTCTTCCAATATAGCAAGTGAAACTTTTAAAAAATTATTTATTATTATTATTTTTAAGTTTTTCACCTAGCAGATACTCTTCTTTCTCAAGAAGACGACTTCCTATTATTTCCATAAATAGGAAAGAGCTTATCTGCTTATAACTGCAAGATGACATGGTCTAACAGCTGTGTATTAAAAGAACATACAGTGATCTGTACTATTCTGAAATATTTCAGAAAGTCATGGGACTACAAGAGTTATTCTATGGCAAACTCTAGCCACAATGTATGTATAGGTACTCATTACATGCAAGTAGTATAAACTTTTTTTTTTTTTTTTTTTTAAGTGAAGGACCCCTCTAGCTGCCTATTCTTTACAGTTACCTCTTTCAATAGTCTGCGTTTAAAAACAACGTTGAAGCAGTTTCAGGAATTTATGTCTTGCTATATGCTTAAGAATTACAGGTTAACATTGATTTTAAGTATCCAAAAGCAGAAACATCCTATGGTTTCAGTTATAGCTAAGACATTTAAAAACCCCTCCAGCCTGTTAAGCGTAACCAAAACCCAAAGGAAACAAACATAAAACCTTACTAAAAACAAAATCCACAAAAGTGCAAGAAAAAACTCACACAAAGAAACAAAACAAAAATAACCTTCCCAAACTATCCTCCAAAATAACCTTACATCATTTAAAATATTGATCCTTTCCAGTTCAATATGCTGTTCTATAAACTCATTGCTCCCTTTCAAAGCACCAAGACAAAGACCATCACTCCCTCACAAAACATAAATCTGGGAAGCAGTAAGCTTCTGCTGTATCCAAGGTTAAGTGAAAACCTTGCCATCAAATACCAGACTTAAGTTAGAACTATGATTATTTTTATCATAGCCAAGTCTTAATGGTCTAGACAAATACACATCAGATCTTTATTGATTTTCATTTGAAACAATGGGATTAATATTTATGCAGTGGATTTTTTATGAGCTAGCCAGTAAAGAAAATGCTACCCAATAAGGAGTGAAATTAGGATTTAGCATTATACACTAGTGCTGACTGGTTTACAACCTGTCATGACTCTATGTGTATGGAGAAAAAGGACAGGTGCCTCCCCAGAGATGATAAATAATGAGTTCACGGACATAAACAGCAAAGCAAGCCAACTGCTGGCATTTTTCCTGTATTTCTAAAACCAAACTTCAAGACAACTTAAAGCATACTAGATAGATGAAAATGTTTAATATTGATCTACCTCAAACTTAAGTATTTATTCTCTTTTCACTATTTCTCCATTATTTCATCCTACTTAGACTACTGATGCACGCACACTATGGTTTCTAAGCACAATGAAGCAGTGAGGTAAAGAAAATGGCTAGCACCTACTGTGTAGTTCTGTTTCACTTACTCTTTCTTACCTAAAAGCAAGAGTGATTTTAAATGATGATTTGCTACACATTCTTGTAATGTTGCTTAGGGCACGTACAGTCAGCTTTGATAAAGAATTCAGCAAATTTTCTGTATTAGCCGAGATTTCATTACTGTAAAAAGTTCCTCTCAACTTTTTGGCTCACTTCTTATTTTTTAAATGATAGAAACTGTAACCATTTAAACAAGAGTTGAAGGAAAACAAGGCACACACACCCATCTCTCAAGACCAGCAACTGCCTCAAGGCAAATAATAGCTTAACCCGCATCCACAAAAGATTCAAGTTAGGTATAATTAACACTCTTTCAAAATGGATAAATATTAATCTTCAGATATTTCTCAATTACGACAATAGGTCAGGTCAAAGATGAACTGTGTCAGGGAATGACAGTATGTTACATGCTTCAGACTCAACATCGTTTGTTAGACAAATGTAGCTGCTTCCTTTCTTTTCGCTTTCAATGCTTTTTCTCTTCATAAGGTGAAAAGGTCCAGTGCATTAATTCAGGGACCCATACAGTGTAAAATATTAATTTCATTCTCCGCAGATCTTTCATAAAAAAGAAATAAAGTTGCTATCAACCAAACAAATAATAGGAAAAAAGACTATACAACACATGCATTTACATATATTTTGTACATATTTGCGTGCGCATGTCCCAAACTTCTTGGTCAATATATTTAATTCATAATCGAGACAAATTAAGTATTTAAAACAAATTTAAAAGCACCAAATCTGTGCTTGGCATACATTTCACATAAAAATAACACTGAAGCAAACTAATATTTGGTATGCAACAAATTCCTAGAACAGACAGATGAAGTAAGAACAATGCCAAACAAATGACCTCAAAGAAACAGGAAAGTAAACTACAGAATACAAAGAACTTAAACCAACTTGCAGGTGACACAGGTAATATTACAACAATCTTAACTAGGAAGAAGTTTGAAGCTCACATCACAGAACCACAGAATAATAGGAGTTGATGATCTCCAGAGGTCCCTTCCAACCCCAACCCCTATGCTAAAAGCAAGCTGCAGACAGTAGGTCAAGCAGAAAAATGCCTGAGCAGGTCTTGAATAACTCCAGAGAAGGAGGTATCAGTGAAGATGCTGAAATCAGGAGCTTTTCATCACAATTAATTTTTCTCTGTAGTATGAATACTTCCAAAGAAGACAAAATGATTGCACAGGCAATTATAAATACCACTACCAGAGTTTCCATATACCTGCACGCCATATCCTTAGCAAGAGGAGTAGGAATTAAAACAAGACCAATTTGGTAAAAAGGGCTAACAATACATACCGAAAGAAATGTTTCAATGTTATCATGAACAAATGAAGCAACATCTTGCCAGTCCAGAATATCTCCAAGCCAGCTGTTCTGACGGTTTATGTGCCATTTGTGTCCTTTGTGTCTTCCAGAATGTGTTACATTCTTAAAGAGAGAGACAAAGATACAAAGATACCATGTATTTGAATAATTAAGACAAACATGAAAAGCTAAAGACAAAGATTTTCTTAGAACATGTCCTCTGTGTACCTAAACAGTTAGGTCTGCTTTAACTGACATCTTCAAAAATCACTGGAATCAAGGAGGTATTTTTCTACACTACTGAAAAATAAAAGCTGACAAAATACTATAGTTAATTATCTGATATAATTATAGTTATATATTGTACTAATGCATCTCAGTTAGACATTAACGTGACAGCTTGACAAAGACGATGGTATCTATTTTGCTCTTTAGGAAAGCGGAGAACAAAGAAGTAACAATTTCAGTTACTGCGTACATAATTTGCTGATGGCAACACATAACTTCTTACAGTGCAATCTATAAAGAACAATAAAAGAAGACACAAGAACTATTTTTCTCACATTCAGTGTCTTCCACTGGCAACATTCACTCATTCAAAAGCTACAAACTAAACCAGAAGTATGTAGGATTTCTTTTGACTACACAGCTGTGTAACTGCAAAACAACAGGAACTGACCATAACAGTCATAAACACAGCAGAAAGTTGCTCAGGTGGCTACACCCAAATTATGAAGTAGGTTCTGAGCAACAGAACCAAACACAAAAACCTCACAACTGAATGGGCTAAAAGGAGAGGTTCTCCTTGAAGATGACAATAATTGCAGTTTTGCCATCATCTTCCAAGTGATTTCTTATTCCATTATTATATTTCATTGAGTACATACGCTCAATAGCAATTAATCTTTTACAACATCTCTAGAACTTTTTAAAATATAAACCATTTGCTATCTGCTGATCTTTTCTCAAAGTGGAAGTTAATGACTGAATCCACATTTTGTTGGCAATTCCTCCTCAACTCTACAGCTTCCATGTAAGAATATTACCTTACAGCCTAGAACAGCACTATGCAGGCCTCAGAATAAAGCACAGCTGTGCCTGTACAAATGGAGAACTTGAAAGCTCCACTGAGATACTGTTAGATATGGTACAGGTATCTTGCATGCTGGAAATATCATACGGTTTACTAGTTTTTAGTTACTCTGAACGTCTCCACAAGGTAACTGCAGTATTACAGGAGGAAATAGCCAGGTGGAAATCACCCAAATTTGACTTCTAAATGGACATGGAGCATGACAGAAGGAGCAAGATTACAAATCAACTCTGGGGCAGATACCTGCAGCCCACAGATGAGTGACAGCCCATCATGCCCCTGCTAACTTAGGGTCTCTAATGTGCAACTAGTAACTGGGAAAAAAATAAAAACTAAGACCATAAGTAGCATCGATCTACTCCTGCGGGTCATTCTGATGTTTTGATTACTAGGGAAGCCACTTGCCATTGTGCTCTACTACAGCATCTACAAGATCAAAACCTCATAGTCTCCCCTCAAATAACAATCTGCAGGAAAGTAATAATATAATGCAACTCAGAGATTCAACATACTGAAGCAAAAATGTACTTCTGTGGCACATACCCAACTGAACCATACAGTGCCACAGCACATCTGGCTCACTGGTTACAACACCAAAAGCATTAGCATTTGGCCAAATACACAGCACTGACTAGTCCTACATGCTTTTCTTCCAGCAAAATCTCCTGTAACATGGAACAGCTTAGGTAGGAAGAGACTTTAAAGCCTATTTGGTTGCAATCCCACTGCCACTGGCAGGGTTGCCACTCACTAGATCAGGTTGCCCAAGGCCCCATCCATCCTGGCCTCGAACGCCTCCAGGGATGGGGCATCCACAGCTTCTCTGGAAACCTGTGCCAGTGCCTCATCGCCCTCCAAGTAAAAAACTTTCCCCTAGCATCTAACATACATATTCCTTGCTTTAGTTTAAAGCCATTCCCCTCTGTCCTGTCACGGTCTGCCCATGCAAAAATCGGTCTCCCTCCTGTTTATATGCTCTCTTCAAGGTCTGGAATACCACAAGGTCCCCCTGGATCCTTCTCTTTTCCAAGCTAAACAAGCCCAACTCCCTCAATCATTTTTCACAGAAGAGGTACTCCAGCCTCCAGTCATCTATCTGATGGACCCATCTCCCTGATGGACCCAGCCCTCCTGAGGACCCACTCCAATAGCTCTACATGTTTCCTGTATTGGGGGCCCCAAGACTAGACACTGTATTCCAGGTGAGGTATCATGAGGGCAGAGCAGAAGAGGACAGTCACAGCCTTTGCCCTGCTGGCCACTCCTTTAGATGCAGCCCAAGATACAGTTGGCTTTCGAGGCTGTAAGCGCACTCTACTGACTCGTGTCCTTTCACACCAGCCACCTCCTCTGCTGCATGATTTTGCTGCTTCTTCTGCCAGCATCTTCCCATTCTTCCCCACAGCAGGCAGAGAAGAGAATGGGAATGAAAGAACAGCTTTCTACTATCAGTTCTTCTGTAGATACAATTTTCTCTCTTTCACATTTCGCTATTTCAATTGCATCACAGCTAATGAATTGCTTTCTTCTTCCTTTTCAGGCAAGAAGCATTGACAGCACAGAAATTTAATTTGTATCAACTTTTCAAGATTCAGTATGCAGAACCCACTATTGGAACTCACAAAAAAATGCATTTCACAAATAACTTCTTCATTAAAAATTAAAATCAATAAAAGATACACAAATCACACAGAATACCAGCTTTTTCCAAACCCTCGGTATAACAAAAAATCAAAAGAAAGCTCTGAACTAGGAGTGACTAAATATGAATAATAAACAAAGAATATACTAAATTGCAGGCATAAAAACACATTGAAGGGCATAATTCTGGATGTACTCAAACTTATGCACTTGGGATTTTGCTTTGTTTCTTTGTAAAATCAATTTTGTATCATTATGATATTTACTCAGCAGTTCAAGCTTTTTACTAATCTGACATGCTTAGCATAATTATCTCAAAACAGTAAGTGATAGTTTATATAAATATAATTTAAACAAGCTACCCACCTTCACAAACCAAGAATGATAAAGCCTGTCCCAAAGCTCCAGCACTTGTTTTTCAATCACAGCGGTGTTGTTCACTTTTTCTCCTAAAATTTTATGAAGCTGAAACATACACAACTCTTATTACACAGGACAGAAGGTACCTGGCATCTACTGACAAACTCAAAGGTAGTCAAATCACACAGAATTATCAGTAAAGGCATAATCCAAACACAAATAATTAGAAGACCTGAGTTTCAGTATGGAATATACTCTTCAAATCGATACAATTCAAAACAAAGATTTTTTTAAAAAATCTATAAAACATTCTGCCACACTAAGCTGAAGGCTTCTTTCTGCACTGAAAAACTAATGCTGCCTTTGAAATGCTTAATCCAGTACCCTGATCTTATTCAGAGGAAACATTTCAAATTATGTAAGATGCGTGCTATCGTGGCGAATCCTCCTGAAGAATGTTCACTTAAAAGTAAACAAAATATAAATTTACCACATGCAGTCCATGTAGAAATTAGAATACAGGTGGTTAAGAAAAGCACATTTTCTAAAATTGGAC
Organism: Perdix hodgsoniae; assembly: GCA_035772895.1. Lineage (NCBI taxonomy): Eukaryota > Metazoa > Chordata > Aves > Galliformes > Phasianidae > Perdix > Perdix hodgsoniae. Next base: position 5,723,586 of record JAPSGF010000023.1, on the reverse strand, counting down.
AGTTGAAGTCAAATAAAAATTAGTCATCTTTATTTGATGTATTTTCACTGGCAATCTTACTAAAATGTAGACAGATTATTCAGCTCTTATAAACAGATATTTCTCTAAGCAAAAAATCTATTGAAATAACAGCCACTGCCTTCCTTCACTCACAGACTGAAATTGGAAAGAACAGATCTGCTAACAAAACAGTTAATCACATGAAAAACAGGGTCACAGAGAAAAACCTTTTTATTTCATTTTTACTTACATGAAATACAGGAATCCAAAAATATAATTAAAAAAAACAACAACAACTGAACTGTTTCTCACCTTGTGCGTAATCCACTCTCTGCCATATTGGTACACGTTATTTGCTGCTGAGTTGAGCGCCTTCTGAAAAACCTGGGCTTCTGGAAGCCAGCTGTTGTATTTTATTAGTTTTTTTTAAAGAAGAAAACAAAGTTATCTGCTACATATTTTACCCATTTAGTTACACCTGAAACATATTACCAATTAACATATAGAAACAACAAAAGATAGCTAAGAATAAATGAATGAATGTATTACAGCTAGAGTACTTTGTTCTTACGGTTCAAAGAGACAATTTTTTGTTAAGCGGAGCACAATTCAACATATCATATGCCATTACATTTGTAATTCACTACGGTACCCACAGCCTTAGTTCAACTGCTATCTCAACATTTTCAAGAGAGCCTTATTCATATTTCACCCCTATAATTTTTTCTACTGCTCTAGTTTTCAGAAAATATTACATGAAGCAGTCTTTTCTAGTTACAAAGACATCCTTCTCAATTACGAGCTGAATGCAAATTGTTAGTTAATGTGACTTCTCCGCATAAACAACAGGATGAATTAATAGGTTACAGTACCACTTTTTTCTAAGACTCTACCAAGTAATCTGCTTACGAGTATCTTCATGTCACTTCCATGTCATGTCACAAATCATGACACATGTCACTTTCAAATAATGGACCTATTGAGCTGCCAACATTTCAATGGGAATACAGGGCTCACATTCCCTGACTTTTTTTTCCTACATCTTCATTCAATTAATAATGTTAAAGGCTTTCAAATAAGAAAAAAAAGAAAAAAAAAATGTTTGGGAATCGAAACTGCTGCCATTTCTTCAGTTAACTCAATATGGAATCCTTCCTGTGCATATAACTATTCAGAAATGTCATCAAATTCCAGTGCAGAACATTTCAGTAACTCTTTCTAAACATAATCTACATATTAAGAATCTAGCTCTGAAATCTAAGCTTGTTAGATCTGACAGAAGATATACTTATTCCGAATGAATTAATATATGGTGTTTTGAATGCTTCGAATTTGGAGGCAAAAACTGCAAGTAAACATCCTAAATAAAATTCTGCTAGTTACTCAGCTAATACTCCAGAATCCTCAGTATGTGAGCAAGCTTTGGACTTTCAAACTTCCAGTTTCATTACTCCTACTTATTCTCACCCAATGGCAAAATGGGAAGGCTAAATGATACAGCAGATGTCACAAAGGAATAAACAAATGCATTTAAGTGGTCTCTTTTGACCGAGATTACTTCATTTTTGCTAAAACATGTTATTACAGCATTTCTCAACAACACCATTTTAGTTCTATTTCTGAAAATTCCCCTTGCTCCTCTAATTCAGTACACAGTTTCTTTCAATCTTATTAAACCATTGTCACTTCTGTGAGAAGGTGCCCTTGACAATGTCAACAATTCTCATCTAGGAGACAATTCTTTTTTCCCCATGAAGTGCTCTGACTTAATTCCACTCAAGGTCTGTTTAGCTGAAGCAGGACAAAAACAAATCTGAATAATCTTCCTTTATTACCTACATTACCTATTACCCACTCCACTGTTAACACAATCAGTTTGCTCACCACTGCACTCTTATTATTCATCTATGTTCATTTACTTCATAATATTCTCCCTTCCTTAATATTTATATTGTTTAAGCTGTAATTATTACATGTATTGCATCTAGAGTCTTTCCAATGTACATGATATCTACTCTAAATAGGAATATCCTTTACTAAATGATTCATACCAAACTTTCACCATCCACCACTCCTATCCCTGAACTCTTGTTTGGTTTGATCCAGAAACATTTCTTTCAAATTCAACTCTGTCAAAGGTATTCTGTAGTCAGCTCTCTACAAGGAAAATGTAATTCAGCTTTCAGCTCACAGTCTTTTAGAGCATTCTTTACCATTACTTTTCTTTACCAGGCAAAAGTGGAAGAAATTTTGACCACTGTTCTCTGTATTATGCAAGTTTTTTTCCTCCAAAATTGTAACTACAGAAGTTTATTCAGCTGTCCTTCTCCACCAAAGTTCAAACAGATCTCAGATGAGATACCACATGCCTCTCCCGCAGAACGATGGATAAACATTGCTACTTCCTGACACCTCGTTTTTTACATCTGCCTGCAACAGTCACTCCCATTTCTGTTCACCTATGGTATTCTTAAGATAAAAACAAAACAAAAAAAAAACCAAAAAACAACAACAACAAAAAGAAAAAAAAGAAGAAAGAAAAAACAAATCCTCCCCCCAGAAAAAGAAACAAACAACAGAACAACCAAACTATCTGTAAGAGCACCTGGAAGCTTGTTCATCCACCCTATACTATTCGCTTAACTTCAGCATTCTTACTTTGCCCATTCTGGGTGACTGGCTACTGTCTCATTGATCAAGCTGCTCGTGACTTGAATCATGTGAACACTCTCTTGATGTACCTAAATTAAAAACAGAGAGAAGAAATGTCACATAATGCAAACTAAACTCTACCTACATTAAGAAACTTTTTTTTTTGGACTGGATAGGGCTGGGCTTGTATTCCAATTTTGACAGACTGGAAGAAAAGTTCTTAAAAATCACAAGACCCATTGTGAACAATGAAGTAGCATTAACCCCGAAAAGAAATCAATGTAACAAATGACAATCTGTTCTGACGGTTTTGGTCGCGCACTGTTTAATTAACAAATGGAAATTTAAACCTCATCTTATCAATTAGAAAAAAAAATACCTGGGGATATTATAGTAAAATAATATCTAACTACAGCTGTGCTGTCAGAGAAGTACTAAAATACAAAACATTTAAGTTTCAGATACGACTTTCCAAGTTATGGATCAAAGAACCATAAAAATTAATGAATGCTCAGTCCTAATGTGATCAACCACACTGAGAAGTGCCTCACCAAATTAATTCTTCAATAAGAAAATAGAAGACATCAAATATAAACATCTTAACGTTTCTTTTCTGACCGTAAGAAAGCTTTAGGCTGGACTATTTGCACAAATATTTTTTAAAGCCTTCAATTTTAGGCACCTAATATTATGCAAGTTTACATTTTGGAGGAATGAGACTGACATCAGAATCAATCTGATATTTGTTCCACAGCTCTATTCAGGAAAACCATTCAGTCTCCACTGACTGTCCCAAGTAAGAATACAGCTCCATAAAAAAAAGAAGAGGGGAAAATAAAAGGAAAAAGCAAAACAGAACAAAACAGAAAATATGGGTGACCTCTTCTGGTGAAAAAATAAAAATCAACCACGATTCAAAAATCAATTGCAACAAGCATCTGAATCTCAGCACATTTTAACTTTGAATGGGATGCTATCAGGTTATTACAGGCAATCACACAAGCAAACAGACAAACACACCTTAAGCATTTCGCAAATTTGTTTTTGATGCAAGGTAAATTAAAAAAAAAAATTCTAAGCAACTCTACAACTGACATGAAAGCTGTAACCAGATGCAAAACAAAACTGTTACATTAATACATAAGCTAACAACTGCACTTGTAGAATAAATTTCAAATATCCAAAGTCTACAGATTGGTTGTAATATATAAATACATACATAAATAAATACATGCACATCTATCCTCAGAAATCTTGGAATGGTAATAAATTCAACTACAGAACATTTCCTTCCTAAATACTTCAAAAGGTTCTTTAAGCTACACAATTTTGCATTAATATCAGTAATTTTCATTCAGCTTTTAAACACGAGCTCTGTGACAATGTTCTTTAGTGCACTGTACCTTTGCAGTAAGGAGCAGGGCTAGCAGAAGGGTTCCTATCACTAGCAAAAATATTATGAAAATGCTGATTATTTTATCTAGCATTTTCTCCAACCACACGATCATCTGTGCAGAAAAAAAAAAAAAGAAAAAATCATGGCATATAAATCAATCTCTAATGAAAGCAACGTTAGATGCTATCTGACAGCGCTGTTATCTTTACTTACAACTGGAGTGCAAAATTAGGCTCTAATCAAACAGCATTAATGCCCAAGCTTTGAGATGGACAATTAACAAGCAATGTTAGGATGATTAAGGCCATGGTATGACATGTGGTTTTGCAAACAACATTTACACATTACCACAAGACACAGCAAGCTCTCTGCAAAGCAAATAATAATTCCACATTTACTTAGCAGACCTAAAGAGCCCGCATTCACTTCAACTACCAACCTAGAAACTGACTTCGTTTCCTATCCTTCACCAGCTTGGAAACTTACAGATACTATTTGCACAGAACTTGGAAGTTAACAAGGCATGCTGTTAAGTATGACCATGACTTTGGAATGTGAATAACTACTAGCTATCTAAATGACTACTGAGATATTTCTGCAAATAACCAAATGTTTTTTATAACCACCTTCTGAACTTAAGCTGAAGACTTTCTAAATTATTGAATTTCTAGCCAATTATTCTGTACTGAATATTTTCACATTTCAAACTGGAAAGGATTCTCAGATATAAGATACATGAATCAGTTAAAACTACCCCTACAGGGAACAAGCATGTTTGTTGTTCTGTAGGTTTATGGAAAGGCACATGTTCACAGGTAACAATGATACCACTTCAGATTAGAAGAAGTTTGTTGATGTCATTCAAAACATGAGAACTGCTGAACTACATGACTATTCACAGCGCAAGCTAAGCTTTCTCATACATCAATTGACTATCCACACAAAAAGTTGAGAAAGCTCATGCAAGTATGACCAAGCACATTTTTCTAGCTTTTACACATTTCAAGTACCAAGTTTTATTTTTATTCCATCTGACATTAAAAAATACTATTGTAAAATCTGAGCTTTAAGAGAACCAAACTTAATGACGATCTACAGGAGAAGAATGTATTTCCAAGTGAGTACAAGTTACGTATCCAGAGATTAGGATGAGAAATCTTTGCAGAGAGTTCTTCCCAAACTACTGAGCCTACTGATGGTCAACACTTGTAAACCACTTCCTTCCTCACTATTTTGCCCCACTCCTACATAAGAAACCAACAACCAATAACTACTACGGACTGCTGGATAGCTGATTATTGAATTGTTTAACACAAAACTTATATGTCCTGCTTGAAAAGGAACAGAAGCTCTTCCTGTAACATTTAAGCAGTTGATACACATGAAGCTTTGAGAGGGAAAAAAAGCTTAAAGTTTTTACAACCAATTCCTTGTTTGATCTGAATCATGATAAGGATTATGTTCAGCATTTTAGAGCTGCTATTAAAAATACTGAAAAAAAAGCTGGAAGAAAGCAAACAAACTAATGCTGAGCCAGCAAGTTTCTATGGCAAGATCAACATGACCTACAGAAAGGAATTCTGTAGAACTGGAAGGAATCTGCAAAACCTTACACCTTGGATATTTTTAACACTTTTCCACCATTGCTGAAATATTTCTGCCATTAGAAATACCTATTGCCTGTAGAGCAGCTTTCAGAAAAAATTCTAATTTCTACTTGGGGTTGTTAACTCCTTGGAAACAAGACAGAAAACAGGATTTGCTGTGCCCTTCCACATTTCATATTCAGCTAAGAATTAAGCAAGAGAAGCAAAAGTGAAAGACCCTGAAAAACAATCGATGGCCGGAGAAGGGAAAATTTATAGCATGGATTTTAAACTGAAGCTATAGAAAAAGACAGTAAAGCTTCCCACGCTATTTCTTAGTCAAAGTAAAAACTAATTCTTATTTACTTTCTAAGTTAGAGACAAAATCAACTCACTACTTGGACTAACATCTGGAACTCAAACGTGTTTCACTGCTAGCATCACTAGCTGCGTGAGAATACCCGACAGGAAGAATCTCATCCAGCAGCATAGGCTGGATGTTTTAAGTGTTTTACCACCATAGTGACTACTGGAAGAAGAAAAAACTCCAAAAAAATCAGGGTGAGGATTCTCTGAGCATCACTAGCAAGGATCTTTTCTTGGTGCTTCCCAGTGCAGGTTGGAATTCAGCTATAATGCCTTTGAAGTGCAGCTGCAACATGCGTGAAGCTTCAATTACTTTTAATCTAGTTAGCAAAGTAATGGCAACATTATAGCACAGACAGCAACCTTAGCCATGCAAGCCCACTTTGCGTTTATTTTCTTGGGCAGGTAGCCCGCGCAGTCTACATGGAAGCCAAGTGCAGTATCCCTATGGGTACCTCAATCACATCTCTCACCACAACCTTAAGAAGATCAACATCACACAACTGCTACAAACAAATCAGAGTAGAGATCTGAATTAGATCCAGTATATTCATAATAAAAGCAGATGCACAACACTGTCCTTACGGTTATACTTACTCTGCCTCCTTTAATTTGCTCACTATTAAGCTTCCCTCCCTTCCTCTACATCTACCCACAATACTTCAGTAGGAAGCACTCACCCTGGCACGCTCGTGTTAAATAATTAATTGATACTAGCTTAGTATTGCATGTAAGTTAGAATGCTAAATCCCTGTGTACTTGTACTTACCACTGAATCAGGCCATCCCTTTACATTTCTTCTGTAAATCACAGACATACACACAGATACAAACATACTGACTACACACTAGTCACAGCCAGAGATCATGAAGTTCTAAATTCAGTTCCAAGCTTCTTCATCTAAAAATTAGTTAACAACAAGAAGCTGATGCTGCCAAAACATCCAAAATTATGCAAAGGTAAGCAAAGCCAGACTCCTAAGCTACAGAAGGTCACACTTTTAAAACCAAACTGAGAGGTTAAAAGGTTGTGGTAGACTGACTGCAAAAAGCTATCTTAAATTTTCAAGGTTTTAAAGGAAAAGGCATCAACTTTCAAAACATTTTTTTAGAATTTATCTCAAGGTAGAAATAAATTTCTAAGCCAAGTTGCACTCTTTTAAAATGCCTCTCAACTATCTTTAAGTACTCCCTGCTTACAACTTTCATATCATGATACAAACCCCATTATAGTGAGCTGCAAGAAGACTTCTGGTCACGTTTAGCAATCAGGATTCTTGCTATCTAGACAGGTTATGCAGTAAGATCCATCATTTATGAATTCATATTTTAGTGTCCTCAAACTGCACAACCATCAGAACATTTTTTTAAACCATGTTATGAACTGCACTTCACACACAGTGACTCATACCTGGATATCTGTTCCATTTTCATTAACTGTATATGAAATTACCAACAGGGGTGATTTCTTTCTAAATGCTATTTCACCACCTATCAAGATTTTTTTTCTCCATGCCTTTTTAGACAGCAGACTTGATAACATCTTCCTTTAGTTCAATTAATATTTGATATCTTATTATCTGGTGAGAATAAGGGGAAGCTTGTAACCATAACACATCTCACATGATGCTGAAATGAATCATATGAATAGCTAAGCTAACACTGGAGAACAATCTAGATGAGCCCACTCATACTTATGTCCCTCCAACAACATTATTTAGTAATACTAAAGATTCCTGCCATGTACAATGTCATAGAACAAATCATGCTAACCCAGTAGAACCTATTCTCCACTTTGGGAGGTATCTGCTACATTAAACACAATTACACATCATTCTTGTCTGCTAAAGAAAAATTCAAGCAGCTCCTTGACAGCTCTTGGAACAGGAAGAAAAAAAGCTAAGGTTTATCACCAGCAGCCTCAGCAAGTCATCACTTCAGACTCTGTCATTTCTGCAATTCTCAGTGGATTATCAGGAACTTAAGTTAGCATTCCCAAACATACTTCCCTGCAGAGTAGCAAAAAACAGAAAGGCCCAGAGGAAGTAACTTTTTAAGTGACTGCAACGTTCTATGTTATAAGACTCCTCCATTCTTTCCCTTTGGTAGAGCATATTTTTTAAATTTAAGAGGAAAAAAAAACACTAAGAACCTGATATAGCTCTTGTACCTTGTTGTTTTGCTTTTTTCTTTACCTTGACTATAATGCTGTTATTACTTGCTCATCACGCACAGAAGTTGCACTATATGCAACACTACAAGACTACAAAGACCTTGTCCTATAAAAATATGAAGTCAAACATTAGTTTCAAAATCATCTCCTAAGAACTACATAATCCTCTTCTAAACAGCTGTATCCATAGCTTACGGGAATTCACTTCTCTAATATAAAAAAGCGCCAATAACTCACGAGTTCAAAGTAATAGCAACTAAATTATTCTTACAGCATATCAATATTAAAAAAAAAGATTCATAGGACTGAGTTTTCAAAAAAGCAAGTAAAATTCAGAGACAAAAGTAATGGAGACTGAGCTTTTACTGGTGATTCACTGAACTTAGCAGCTCACCTCAAGTGGGCAAACAAACCAATCACTTATCCAAATTTTTATGAAGGGTTACGGTAGTATGTGTTCATTGATCACAAACCACCTAGAGAGAAGAAACACTGCAAAAACAGGAAATAAAAGTACAGCTTTAAAACAGCCAAATGATAATAAAAGGATAAAAGGCAAAAGAAAATTTGAAATTTGTCCTTTTAGTGGGCAGTTATAACTGAAGCATAAAACAAGCAACTCTACCCTCTTGTTTATAAATACAGAAACCCTCCCAAATACACAATCCTAGCTCAATGATTAAATACTTGTGATCAAACATACTAAACTCATTATAACTGCTCAACCTACACACTACTTGTAGCATCACTTCTCACCTGTCATTGAGCAGATGTCAGCTATCTAACCTCCTTCAATTGTTTAAAAGAACCTTGTGGAGGGTTGTGCAAGCGCCCTTCACGGCCTACATGCTCTACTATTCTGCTCTATTTGTTTTCACCATCACTCACAACAAAGGTATTTCAGATATCTTTCACAACATGCAAGGTAGATCTACCGTTTTTACTTCAGTTGTTACTGAATAGAATTGATAGGTGGTCGATCAAAGATTAAAAGTGTTTATAAACCAAAAAAGCACTCTGATTAACCCAGTAGCACTGAAGTGATAAGTAAGGACAAAAGTCGCTGCTGACAGCATAACTCATTTCTACATACGGTACTTAATCTTTTTCCTCTCTCTCTCAGTTACCTAGCTTTCATGTTTTATCACATCCTAAATCTTCCTTGCCAAAACTCTTAAGAGTTCTTCAGATGTAACATCCAACATTGACACTGCCCAGGTCTCAGACATATCACCACATTGAGTTTTCCAGATTTCAGTCACTCCTGAGGGCAAACACAGACTGATTCAGTTTCAGCTTTTCTTGGGATGGTTCCCCAAAGAGCAATCATCCACTGGGACTGATTAAGATGAACGACATCTACCGAGGAGTGCATTTCATATATAACACATGACATACTTTTATAAGCCAGATACACACTATTATTTTAGCTATACCAACATTTTTGTTGTTTTTGTGTTTTGTTTTTTTCTAACTAGCAATCACTTCTCTTCAGAGTGTCACTGGATTCAGCAGGTCTCAGACCATGCAGGTACTCCCATTTCACTTGTGCTACACTATCACTAAATATACAGTCCAATTTGACATTTCAAACCAAAACCAGGCAATGCACTGTGTGCAAGCATCTATGTTCCTAGCTTCAAGACTGCACTTCAAGCCCTAACCCTCACCACTCCCACATTAATTCATATAACTAACCCTTTCCCTGAGCAGAGAACAGATGTCTAGTCAGGGAATTAACTCATTTTGTCAAGCATACAAGTCAGGAGTAGGAGTAGATCAACCATTTTGAAATGCAAGTGCTACTAAATCAAACTACCACTAATGCAATATTCTGTTGCACAAAACATGTAACTATATGCATTTATTTTAGTAGAAGACAAGAGATCAGGTATAATTATATGACCTTCCGTAGCTTATGTCAAGAGCTGGAAAAGAAACACTTGGGAGAGAAAACTAAGAAGCAAAGCGTGTTAAGGAGTGTTCATGCTGCAAAAAAACCACCCCAAAACCGCAGAATTGATTAGTTGGAATCACAATTTTGCTGTTTATTTACCTTCTTATTAAGCCAGTGCCACAGCTTGTCAGTGGCAGAGGGAGATGGAAGAAAAGGGAAAAAAAAGACAAGAACAAAGTGGAAAATTATTGAAAAATACAGTAATAGAGGGAGGGGAAAGCAATGAGAGGCAGGCAGTCACCCACAGAATGAAAATGAAATTGTTTCAGACACAAAATTAACTCGTAATTGGAAGAAAAGATCATAAAAACTTCAACAGTAAAATATAGATTCTTGCATTTAGCATGCATTTTTTAAACAAAGGGAGATATAACAAGTAAAAACAAACAATGATATTAACAAAGCAATCAGCGTAACCTGGTCATTATTCTGAGTGCTAACATTTCAGATTTCAGAATAGGATTTGCACTCTAAGAAGGACACATTACTGAAACATCAAAACTTAACATGAGATGATTACATTTATGTTCCCACCCAGGCAGTTTCATTTGTTGTAACACTAGAAATAATAGGGATGTTTTGAAATATTTTTTTAGTTCCACATTTGTATTATTACAACTTTCACATTCAATGTCTCAACATGGAAAGAAATCTGACATACACACAAAAACAAACTGTAGATCAAATCAATGTATGGCCTTCATTTAATTCCATCAGTTGCACAAAAGGCTCTTCATCTCTTAACAGACCATTTTCTCTCTCGTACAACCGTGCTGTTTTAATTATTTTTTATCTTTTACTAATTCTCACACAAAGCACTCAAGTACACTCGCTTAAGATCTAGTTTCTATTGAACTATACTCTTAACACTTGCTATTAGTAATCAGTTAGCAGCATAACAGTGAAAAGCTTTAACGCTATTACTCATCTGAGAAGTTAAGATGAAATAAATTAAGTTTGCTCCTCCTTGAACACAAGAAAGGTTATTAAACTCTTAATTAATCCAGGGTGAGTTTTCATCAACTGCCTGAACTTGCATTAGCTCCCAATGAAAACAAAGCATTCCTAATTAAAAAGAAAAAAAAGAAAAAAAAAAAGAAAACAACACTCAGTGTTAATTTTTTTTTTTTTTTATCAGAAGCAGGATTTACAAGGAAATATGAACACCAGAAAATCTGAAAATAGAAGACATCACAAAGCACCCAGTTGTTTTCCTGTGTAGTTGTATGGCTTTAGTACACTGAAGGAAAGCAGAACAGTAGTGGAAAAAGGGAGAGCAAAGCTTCAAAAGTTTCAAACTGACACTGTACAATTTCTTTCTATTTTCCTTCTTCACCTATGGCATAATTTATAACAAAGGTTAGAGCCCCAGCCTCAGCCAGAGCTTTTAGCAGAATGTGAAATCCTGGCATTTTTACAAAATGTATGCCTCCTGTAATTAGTTGATAAATGCAGTAATAAGGAAATATCATATGCTACAAATAACAATCATTTTATTAATTAACGATCAAGAGAAAAACTGGGGGGCTCTACTTGCCTATTATCTTACCAATATCTGTATTTAAGTAGTTCTATAAGTAGGATAAATATACATTTAAGGTACATTTAATAGGTTATTCAGCTGAAAACCAACATTCTGGTCATTGAAAACAAATCAGGCTACAGCAAATTTTCCAGTTAATTACTGGAAAATCATTTATGCAATATCTTATATGTCTATGAAACTAATTTCTAGAATAACAAATGCACTGGTAGAGATTCTGTCTGGCTTCTTCTTGCTTTAACTATATGCTAAAGTTCGTACCTCAGGAACCAAACCTCCATTTTATTCAAAGTCCAAACACCCTACTGAAGTCCTCCAGTTATAAAACTCTAGAACGCTCTATCTAGAGGCCCTGCACAATATCCAAGTGATTTGCTGAAGTCTATCAGAAAGGATGCACGCAACAATATACCAAAAATAGAGAGAAGTGCATGCAGATCCTCTGATTATGGTGCCTAACTACCCAGAGAATCCAATGAAGCAAAACTACAGTCACTGTGTTAAAAGACAAAATTTTTTTAAACAAAAACAACCAACTTTATCAGACTGAAGCAAACTATTAGTTCTTGACTCTTAACGAGAACACGCACGATTCTACTGAGCTGCAAGGTGAATAAACAGATGACAACAGAAACTTTTTCTCCTCCTTCCTCCAGCAAACCCCTACATTTGAATCACTGAGTCCATCAGCTCCAGGGGCCAAATCTCTAACTAGGGACTAATGAATATAGTAATGACACTGTTTCCATAGTCCATATTTAAATCAGATCTGCATGTATGGGCACATCCTGACCTATCGTTTAGAATGAAAATAAAAAGCAATGCCCAACTCATCTCTGGTAAGATCTTCAATTCAAATTTTGTCTGCGTTTCCAATAAGATACCAGTAGCTGATGAGCAATGAAAAAGAACAGCATGTCTTTTTTTAAAAAAGAACAAAAAAAAACAAAAAAACTTTTTTTTTAGTTGAGAAATAGATCTAACCCTACTGGCATTGTTTCACAAATTCTTGGAGAAAGGATGCATTCTTGATCCTATGTGGCACAGAACAAGCATATCCAGCAGAACTTAAAGATTATGAAAGCATTAGTGTGACAAATACTGGAAGCCCACATGTAATTCCAGTCACCCATGAGACAACTGAATCACAGCAGGCACAAACAAGGACAATACAATCATGCAGAATATCAAACACATTTCTTTTAATGGCTAGAAGAGCTTGGATTGTTTTAACATACAGCACAGACACAGGAGTATGACCGTTAGGTAAAAAACAAGGAAAGGAAGATGAAGTAGTGTATTTTGTCCAAACTGTTCATTTGCTTAGACAAGAACAATATGAGTAAACTGACCTTCAGTACATTTAAGCTGAAGAGTGGGAAGTTCTGGTGCACATTAGGACAAAAACCCTACCTTTTTCAAGGAAAAAAAGGCTTAATAGAATTAGGAAACATTTTTTATCATGTAGTTTTGTGATACGAGAACACTAAACTCAACAACACAGGAAAGACAATACATTACTATACTGACAATACAGTACTATTCTGTCAGCCTTCTTACTTTCAAAGCAAAAGCTCTTAGTAAAACTATTTGCAAGCTGTAAAGTTTTTTCCTCTCTAACATGTTACATTTTCCCACTGTCTTCTGAAAACCCCTTCAACTCGTTCAGAGCTGTATTCTGAAAAGGCTTTTCTTTTTTCAATTTATTCCTCAATTAACTCCATGGAACTATTATTTATTTCCTACACTCATTAAATCTTTTGTTGACCTCTTGGCATCCATTTACCCGCTAGATCTGGGCTCAAATGTCTGCTTTTCTTGTAGGAAGTCAGAGGTATTAACTGCAGATATTGGTTCAGATGTAAATGCTTTGACAAATTTACTTACAGGGTGCAGACCTCATGTTACTGAAATTCTGACGTAACAGCTTTTTCTAAAGCAAGAATAATTCAACAGAACTGTTACAGAGAGTACAAGTTATATTCTTAAAAATTGGCAAAACTTACAAACAAAATAATTCATCAGGTTAAGTGAAAACTAATAATTGTGAAAGGAGGAGCCTTCATAAATTTTCTGGAGCTTTTTGATTCTGCAATTTGCAGTGCACATGGGGGTGCATTTGGAAGGGGGATAAGGGAACTGAGAGGATCACAGAAGTCTTACTCTACAGGTCTTCCCAAGTATCTTATCCATCATATTTCTTCTACAAAAGAAAACCTCCATTCTTTACCATGCCACCATGTTCAGTAGCTACTTGTCCATATAGTATAAACAAATGCATTCAAGATAGCTCAGATCCTTCATTCTGCACAACAGAAGAAACATTTCATCTTTCACTTCTAAGCTCAGTAAGCTTAACTTCAAAATCTTTGCAACCAGATAAGGAAACTGAACTTAAGAAGTTTGCAGGACTCAGGTAAGGAATCTTCTAAAGCTAACTCAACTTTCGTAAGTGACTTCTGTCAGGCCCTGCGCACACTGAACAGAAGTTAAATGTGTACTTCAGTGTGAGTGGTGAGAGAAGAGACAAGGGCTAAATTACACTGTAAGACAGATATACTTTTACATGACAGACATTCCTATTAGTGACAGACGTTCATTTTGGAGTTAAAGCATCTTAGCAAACGGTTAACATAGAACAAAACAGATTTTTCATTTGCTTAAGAAAGTAAGCAGGAATACCTTACTGTCAAGCTTCAGCATGACTCTTCCAAGCCCTCTGATGGGACGCGGTGCAAGAGCTTCCTGACGTTCTTTCACAAAGTTTTCAATAAGTTGCCACCAACTTTTGCAACGTTTTGCCATGAAACTCAAAACTCCAAAATGAACCACGAGTTTTTTTAGTGCCCAAACTGCAACCACAAGAAGGAAATAAAAGCATTAGTGATTTTCAGAGGAGCACCACAAAACTACACCAGTATGGAAGACCTACGAAAAAGGAAGAAAAAGTTTTATTTTGCATTAGAAACCACTGAGAATTCTGAAGTGATTTTACTACTCATCTCCTCAACACACTTATCTACACTGAATTCAAACTGCACAAGAACAGATGTGCCCATGCACTGCACATTTAGGCATCTAAGATTTCAGCAAGGCCTAAGATAAGCAGGTGCCAACCCGTGATTCCAGTACAGTGAGTTTATCATATGTTCACAAACGCAGCACAGATATCACACTCAGAACTTACTAATAGATTACACGTAAGAGAAGTTCTTCACCCATTCCTTGAGCTTTAAGCCTTCTATTCTGCTAAATCTGCATCTTTTATCAAGGGACTGACAGCAGATCACAAAGTGAGTATACAAACCTTCAACTGAAATACATCTACTGATGATATTTGCTTTTAAACATTTAAAACATTATCTTGAAATCAGCTCTGTATCTTGGTTTGAAGATCATCACAGAAAGCTTCAGAAAAATCTATGCTGCTCCTCAAAACCAAATGAAAGAAATAGATCACAAAATGGTTTGGTTTGGAAGGGACCTTTAAGATCATCCAGTTCCAGCCCCCTGCTACAGGCAGGGACACCACCTACTAGACCAGGTTGCTCACAGCCCCATCCAGCCCGGCTTTCAATGCTTCCAGGGAGGAGGCATCCACAGCTGCTCAGGCAACCTGCTTCAGTGCCTCACCACACTCACAGTATTTTTTCCTAATATCTAGTCTAAATCTACTCTGTGCCAGTTTAAAATCATTTCCCCTTGTCCTGTCACTACCTGCCCTTCTAAAAAGTCCCTCCCCAGCTTTCTTGCAGGCCCCGTTCAGGTACTGGAAGGCCGCTATAAGGTCCCCTCAGAGCCTTCTCTTCCCCAGGCTAAAGAGCCCCAGCTCCCTCAGCCTGCCCTTGTAGGAGATGTGCTCCACCCCTCTGATCATTTTCATGACCCTCCTCTGGACCCACTCTAACATGACGAACAACTCTTCTCTTTGTTTTTGAAAAGAAGCATTTTGCTATCACAAATAGCTTTTCTCCAATATTCCTAATGTGGATCCACTGTACTTAACGACACTAGAAAAATCTAGCATTACAGTTAAGGAAAAAAAAACATATAGGTATCTGTTTACCTCCAGTAAGATACTGCCCATAGACTTCCACACAAGTCTTTTTCTAAGACATCTCTGTTCTCCTTCACTTACTGAGTATACGCTCAAAACTAGTAAAGAATCATGATAAAGAACATGAAAGCAAAGAAAGAATGCTACATACAAAACTCTCCTCAGAAGCTCATGGGCCTTTAATATCCTGATGTTTTTTTGCCATATTCTTTTTTATTCAACCTTTGTATTACAACTGATTTTACTGGAATATCAATGAGAACATATGAGTTGCCAAAAACATTACATGATCCTACATATCATATTTACTGCAATATTTGATACTGAACTCCTCATCACTAGATTCAAACATGGTTTTAACAAAGATGTTTTTTCTCCACATTAGACGCATTACTTGCTGCCACACTTCCATACTATAACAATCCTCCCGTTGTGCAAAACACTCATTACGCTTCTACTTGGAGATATCCAAAATGACACCCATGGCCCCAAAGGCAAACTTTTAACATCCACAGTGCTTTTCTCAGGGTTCCACAAAAGCCTATTATTTTAAAGCAACTCAGGTATATGAAGAGCTCGCTCAACAGTTCACTGAGATTTGGTTTGCTTGCCTCTGGCACCATCATGTGGCAAATACAGGATTTAGTCTCTTAAATTAAATAATCTAGTAAGCTTTCTTATAGAGATCATTAGATAAACAAACAGGAGAAAAGCATCAATGCCAACCTACAGCACTTAATTTGTAGGTTGAAGCTTTGTATGAAAGAATGCCACTGATGGTAAATACACTAATGGCAAAACAGGGAAAGTTTGCATTTTCAAGAAGACAACAACATTTGAAACATTTCTAAACTTTTGCTATTATTTAAATAGAAACGTTTAAACGATATCTTCTAAAGTAACTGACTGCACACTTTCTGCAAATGTGGTATCAAGAAGTACAACAGTCAATCACACAGCTGAAATTAATTTGGATAAAGAGTCAAGAGAAAAAGTGAAATATATATTTGACAGAACAAGCAAGCAAATGCAAGATCTTAAGGCAAGACAACACCAAGCTGACATCGCTGAGCAAATGCTACAGAATGTTCCACAATTTGGTTTATTGCTTAGCTTCTGAATTCAAAAGTCATCCTTTCACCTTTTCATTTTGTGGAATAGTTACTTCCTATCCTCTACATTAAGCAATTTTAAGAGCATCTCATTCCACTGAATGAAAAATTATTTCAAGGAAGAACATAAATGATTGCAAGATATTACCAATGATCTAAATCCTGCTTCTCATGCATCCTTTCTACTAATGTCAGTTATGTTATCAAAAGTAACTCCTTCAAACTTTAAGATTTGATGTTGTTGTTTGTTTTTAAGCACACTAGAAGCAATCTCCTCCAGGTCTCTGAATTTAAGTATATTTATCAGCCTCAAACTTGGAAAGTTGCAAGAAAACTTGCCTTATATGCCCTGCTATTTTCCACTACTATGTATTTTTAATACCACTTCTCTTTTAACAAACCGGGCTTATTCTCATCTGCTTTCTCACACTTGATGTGATCCACTCATATAATTTCAGCTCTGTTCATCATTATACTGCCTTCTCATAACATTTTTGTGGTGATCAAGTTACAGTTATTGTCTATGGCTAAGAAAAAGCACTGGCCCAGTGTTTCTCGTAAATCAGCAGGTCACAAACATTCTCAAAATTAATTTCTATTTTAGCTTGAGTTTATTGCTTTGGTAGCTGGTTTAACCTTAGGGACTGGGAATAGCAGTATTCATCCATTTCAGTTACAGATTCGCGCTCCAATCTAAATTTGTCTGAATCAAGCTTACAATCAACCACACTGTTGTCTGCCTAACTGCAAAATTATTGTGCCCATTTTTCCCTCCCACACAAGCAGTTATTTCCAATGATTACATCACTCTTGAGATTTTTCAGAGACTAGAGAGTGTATCATGTCTTTGTGTACCAGGTAGCAGAGTGGCCTCCATGGAAGGAGACCAGGGAAGAGTACGAGATGGTTCCAGCCAGCTCCTCAATGGGCCCACAACACACCATGGCTGAGCCACACGTGCTGCCTCCATGAAAGTGTTTTTAAAAAAGAGCAGAAAATGCTAGAGAAGGAGAGGAGGAACAAACATAGAAGAGAACAGGGAGGAAATGAACAGAGGGGAGGAAGGAACAAAAAAGTCAGGGGAGCAGAAGCATCCCATTAGAGAACAGGCACATCCAGAGGGACTGCAGCGCTACACTACATGCCTCAGTAGGGGCAACACAGCCTATGGATAAGCCCACACTGAAGCACAGGGAAAGAGTAAGCAGCCTTGTGGCACATTTGCTGCTTGCTGGACCCACCCACAAAACTTGGAAAAGGGGTAAATAGTACTAAATACATTAAAAATGCTCATAGTTAACGTTTAGAGAAACGTCAAAAGAAATCAAGGAACTAACTTTGTTCACAGCTAGGGGAAAAGAGAATTCAGATTTACAGCAGGCCAGACTTATTTCTAGAGTTCCTATCTTCCCTATCTGCCCTCCAAGAAGGGCTACTTGAGTGGCATTCAGCTTTTAAATCACCTCCTCAGACAGCTATCAAATATTCCATTCTTTCCCGATATGTAACAGAACAGATGCACAGATGTGAAGTGACATAGCCAATTAACCCAAGAGCTAGAATTAGAATCAAATTTATCTTGTGATTTGTTCACATAATTTAGCAACATATTTTTAATGGAAATTAAAACAGATGTATGAGTTGTACTTCACTGAATAGCAGCAAAAATATTTTCTGTCAATACGAAAAGAAACGTGAAAGACAAGACATCGAGAGGAAGAAAACAAAAGTACTCCAAACCAAAAGCATTCCTACAAACTAAGGTGTGGCACTAAATTGTTCCAGGTAACGTACATAGTAACAACAGTCAGCAAAGCAATTTTACAACGACAGTTGTCCACGACATGGTAACAGACAGCCCACATTAATCCTATTTGAAACTACAGTTCATAGATAACATTGATATTTTTGAACTCTGAACACCCGAAACTAGAAAGCCATTAGAGCTTTTTAAAATTTAAAGCTTTTTATAAGCCTATAGACCTTTTCTTTTACTTCACTTTACACAAAGCCTACAGCTACCCAAAGTCATCATTTAAAAAAAACATACAGTAATTATATTACTACCTGCAAAAGGCACTGGCAACAGCTGCACAATCCAGAAATTTAGCCAGATCTGGACAATAACAATTGCCCACACAAGTGTAACGAAGTAAACATCACTAGTTTTCTTCTTTTTAAGAAAAGAACCAATCTCAGGTCTTTGTCTGTTGCCAGAAGATGCAGAGGAGAAAGATGATGAAGCTTGTGGAGGTGGATCACCTTCTGTGGCACCTAAAACAAACAAAAGCAAAGAAGTGTAAGTTATCACATGAATCTCCACCGCAGAACAGAATACTGCTCCCTACAGCCAGCTTATCCTGTTGCTGATCTTGTGTTGTTGCTATTTTTATTTCTTTGTAACTTCACTAGATGACAGGGACAGCCTTGACACCCATCTGTGACTTGAAAAGCTAGAACAGGGCTGCATAGGCCTTCCCAAATCACACATCACCATGTCAGACAGTACAGGGAGGAACAGAAAAGAGATGCTACAGCCTCTAAGAAGCCTCTTATTGCCACACATTAATTGCGAGCTAAATGTACTTTAGCAAATAATCACAAAACTCTGGAAACCTCAGGAAAGCAGAAATTTTTGTCTTAAATCTTTTCAAGGACTCAAAAAGGAACTCAGATTTGCTCAAAACTTGTTTAAACAAAAAAAAGAACATAAATCAAAGAGGACACATATCTTACAATCTTCTTACTACATTTTTATGAATGCTCACAATACAAATATAGCAGTCCTTGTGATCCTGATTTGTCTAAAACAAACACAGATTAGTAGATAACAAACGTTGCCATTCATTTATAAACCAGTAAGGTTCAATTTGAAAATAAATGTAAGATGACAGCTTAAAAATGATGTTATTTAAGAATAAACAGCAAACAGTAACGTCAGGCTAAAATACTATGTCCAAAGTTCTTGTAAATAGAACAATCTCTTTCTGTGAATACCAGTATCAGCTTTTACTGCATCCCCATGCTCGGCCCCTTGAGGCAAAATGAGGAAGTTTCCCATGCAACATCATATGAAAAACAATTATAGCCACAAAGGAAGAATGGGAATACAAGAAAACCTGAAAAGCTACTCTGTGCTAATGAATAAAAGGTAATTTGCTGTGTCGTACACACAGCAGCAGGTAAGCAATGAAAACTGGATTTGTGTCACATCAACAGCACTTTCCCCCCATAAAGAAAAACTGCTTTAGAAACTGTATTACAGTATGTTGCGTACGTTAAAAAAAAACAAAAAACACACATCACACATGCAATTTTATCTCTGATGCACCTTTACTAAAGACACTCCTAGGCTAAAGCATTAACAGCTGGAGCAGAGAAAAGGCAGATTTGTCATATGTGAACAAAACGGTAAATAACAGGTTCTGCCCCCCACACACTTGATGAATGCTTTTCTTTTGTTTTAGAAATCTACTCTGGTCTTTCTAGAAGGGGAACTACTTTGAGAGCTTATTATAAGCACTTTGAAACCTCACTAATACCACAGAACAGATGTACTGATTCAACTAACTGACAGACACTGGAAGATAACAGAAACATCAGCTGGTTGCAGGTAACATATCCAGTGAATATTCCCGAAGGGGTTACAGGAGGCAATCTGAAAGAAGGAACTCAGCAAGCGGCCAAATACAGCAGATGGCTCAGGTGGAATGCTTCTTAGCAGATCAGTTCACATTTCAAACAGATGAAGGCCAGCTCTCATATATGAACTATACTTTGGATAAAAAGATCGAAGTTAATTTTTCATAAGGGGAAAGGAAGTTACCTGTAAACAGAAGCTCTCCTAAGATGAAAGGCATAAGAAATAAGAAATAAAGAGGTCTATCTTTCCCCTGTACCTTGCAGTTTAAAGAAGAAAAAAAAAAAAAGTACAAACGTTCAAGCTAATAAAGCACTAAAGAAAGCAGTATGTTCATAATCGACAATTTTCCACCTCTATTCAACTTATTCAACACTTTTCTTTTTTACTTCTCCAGAATTGCTATGATCAGTGTAAGAAGTAACGTGAAAACAAGCAGAAATTTAAAGAGAAGACAATTCTAAAAGCCCAAACAGAAAACAAAGGAATTTAATTCGGTGAAGCCTTCATCTCAAGATGAAAGTATCTGATACTTTTTGCCCCAAAAGCACTCAGTACTGTCACCTTTATGAAAGAAGAATATTACCCCTTCTGGCAATGAAAAGTGCGCTGGAATGGATTTCTGCTATAAAGAAAACTAAATAACAGCTACGATAATGTTGAGTAGTACCAATTAAACTCAATCGCTCTCTTACAGTTTCTCTATCACTTACTCTATGAACATAAGCAGACTACACAAAATGCAAAACACAGGTGGGAATAAGATGACAGGAAAATGAAGATGGGGAGAAGAAAAAAAAGACTACAAAAATCCTTGGAAATACTAGGATACAATAGCTTTTTCAGAATGTAGTTTTACAGTACTTTGAGCCAAACTGTACTGGAACTGCCAACGACCTCGCAGTATTCTTCCCATCAGACTTCTTAGCGTCAGAACTGCCATTCAGGTGACTATATCATAAATTCACAGAATAGCCTGGGTTGAAAAGGACCACAATGACCATCTAGTTTCAACCCCCTGCCATGGGCAGGGTCATTAACCACCAGACCAGGCTGCCCAGCGCCACATCCAGCCTGACCTTGAATGCCTCCAGGGATGGGGCATCCACACCCTCCTTGGGCATCCTGTGCCAGTGTGTCACCACCCTCTGTGTGAAAAACTTCCTCCTAATATCTAATCTAAACCTCCCCATCTTAGCTTAAAACCATTCTCCCTTGTCCTATCACCATCAACCCATGTGAACAGTTGCAGCCCCTCCTGTTTATACACTCCCTTCAAGTACTGGAAAGCCACAGTGAGGTCTCCTCGGAGCCTTCTCTTCTCCAAGCTAAACAAGCCCAGTTCCCTCAACCTTTCTTCATAGGAGAGGTGCTCCAGCCCTCTGATCATCTTAGTGGCTCTCCTCTGGAGCTGTTCCAAGAGCTCTGTATCCTTCAAGTCAGGTAACAGAAGCTGATCCAGCTCAAAAAACAAACACTGCAAATAAAACAAGTCAGATTTTGCTGACAAGGTGAGCTTTGCAAACTGAGATATGCATGTCTCCTTAATAGAAATGAAGGATTATGAGAATCTTCAGAGTATCTTCAGGTTCTATAAAACCTTATTAAATGCAGTCCATAATGTCTTTGCATATGAAAAGTAAACAGGAAACTCTGTATTTGTCGTTTTCTTGTTGTAAAGGAAAAGAACAGCAGCATTCACAAGTCAAAAAATACAAAACTGGGTAATTGCCTCAAAAAAAAACAACCAAACAAAAAAAAGAACAAAACAAATAACAACAACAAAACAATAAAAAAGACACCTTTGTGAAACTGCTGTAGTTTGCTTCCAGCCAAGAAGGAACTTAACAATTTGAAAACAGAAAAGAAGATGTCTTGAAGAGGAAAAGAAATTAAAACTAATGTGTAAGTTAAAAAAGAAAAAAAAAAAACAGCAATAAAGAAAACCACAACCATTTACCCTATAGATCTGTGGGAGACTGCCTCCTAAGTGTACATTCAAAATCCAGGCAAAAAAAAAAACACCATTCACTTCCAAAATCAAATATAACAAAGAACGATAAAAGGCAGCTGCCACGCAATGCTCCATTTTGAAATTTCAGGATACGTCCATGGTGTTCTGCATTTATTTTCATGATAGTCTTGTAAAATGTAGAAATAAAGATGAGAAAAAAGTAAGTTGTCCACAGTCCTTTTCGTATTTAAAAAACAAGTTTGTTTTCAAGTACACTGACATATTTAAAATCTGGAAGTGTGTTTGTTTCAACATAAAATTTCTGAAGAGATTGTTCTACATCAAACCGTTTTTTACCCAACTGCTGAAATAACATCTTAGTTTCACAAAAGCCACTCTTTAGACACTTTTTAACATAGCATGCTCAAAGGATTCTCTCTTGCACATTCACTATGCTTCCTCCTCTTCACAATTCCCTCATTACAGAGGATATAAAGAACATCCTGTGTTCAAGTAGACCACTCAGACACAACCAATTTCAAGCTGATGCTTTAGAAGCTTATATTCTGTCAAGCTGAATGACCTGTTTCACAGGAAATTGATGAAACCTTTCAATTGTCAGGTCTCCATAATGGCTTATTTTTCAAGTATCCCATGCCATTCCATAAAGGCCTACTCAGAAAATGACGGTAAAGCTCAAAAACAGTGATGGATATCTAAACATGCTCTTTGCAACATTCTGAAGCCATTTCTTATAGACTTCTGTTGTTGTAAGGGAAATGTCATGACTCAAGCTACATTCTCAAGTAAACTCACTAAAGGAAAGACATTCATCATGCCAGTTGAAAAAGAGAGTGAAGTCTTTTTGTCACTATGATGTACAGAAATGTTATTCTTCTCTGCCTGTACCTGCTCTAGTTATATCTTGTAACAGACAACAAATCAAAAAGAAGAGTAAACAAAGTAAATAAAATAAAGACAAGGAAAAAATGTCCTCAGTCGGAAAATAAAATCTACTAGTTGGGCTTTCTAGATGCACAGACAGCCACATACTATAATTTGAAAGCTGATTTTTAATATATAGCCTTCTTAGCATTTTTTTCAAAACAGATAAATCACTTTGATAAAGTACAAATGTGCTATTTTGTTACAAATGAAAAACAGAGGGCCTACTTTAAAATTTGTTCTATATTCCCTCTAATTTCATGCTGTCAGAGCAAATTTAAATGTCTTCTTACAGAGAATTCAGTCACCTGAGGATTGTGAGGGACATTCACTACTGGATTCATCTTCTGTCACGGAAATTGCCATGGCAATTGTTGAAGCAGCAATGGAAATCATCTGACCAGGAAGCTCTGCCCCTATAAGAAAATATGTGTATGTAATTTAAGAATAAAGAAAAATAAATAAAAAACCCAAGTCTTACGATGTTTTAGGTATTTCTTGATATCCACTGAAGCTGTCAAATAAAATAAATTATACTGACAGATACTGTTAATTTTTAATATGTCTTATCTGTGGTCAACATTATCAAACATGAATGAGTGCTATTAATTTTAGTACTACAGTACAACTGGAGGCAAAACACAAAAGCTGTTATTTGCACTTGCCTTGCTAGTGAGCTGCTACTGACGAAGTCATTTGCAGTTGCTGACAGTTCAACTTATCTAAAAATCTCTACAGCAGATAGTCAGTTTTACTAACCAAGATGATGAGGATGTTCAGGAAAACAGTAACAGCAAAACAGTAACAACAAAACAGGAAAGAAGTTTCCTAAAGTAGCCATACAACTATTACTAGATAGGAACAGATTACATTTATTTATATCCAAAATTGATTTGCAACAGGGGAAAATTATTTTTTCTCAAAGTCTAAACACAAATCATAAAAAAACACATCAATCAGAAACGATTAGATAGGAGAAGCTTGCTGGATGGAGTTGTCTCAATTTCTCTCACAAACAGTATTACAGGAGCTACTAAACCCATACTGATCCTTTCTTTCAAAATTGGCCTTTGATTCCCTTTTTCCTGGGCTTTCTTTATGCCTGAGGCTATACATAGGATTCTCCAGTGTTAAATTATAGAAATATATTCTAAACTGCAGTTAAGGGGGATGGGGCTTGATAATGAGTCACTCCTTTGCTATGAAAAGGAAACTATCCATTTCAAAGATTTTCTGTAAAAAACTGAAGATTCACTTCAGTACGCATAAACCACTTTGTTATAAATGTACTGAAATCTTCCAGTAAATTCTTCCAATCCACATGATATTGAATTTACAGTAATACAATCCTGATTCTCAACTTCACAGATCTTTTGCCTCAATTATGGAAGAAATAGAGATTTATTTCTTACCAGATGACTCCTTTCCATTCTGCTGGTCATGCAACATGCCTACAGTCATCAGAACAACTATAACCAGGAATACAGGAATTCTCCAGGAGCCTGCCACAGAAGCTGAAAAATACTATTTTTAACATTTAGTATTTTTAACAACAACAAAAATTAGACTATTAATAATCAATACACTTAGGAAAACCAAGGTAAGCACCCCACTAACGAAGAAAAATCTAGGCAGAAACTAAGTGTCAATTGCATTCCCATGGAAGAATAAGAAAAGCAGGTGAGCAAGTTTCTCTATTAATAAACCAAGCTGTTACCATTTCAATGTCAGTGACTCTAAACTATGCTGATACATCTAAAATTACATTAAGATATATACGAAGTAAAAACATTTTAGAAATCAGAGGCAAACCAAATCCCCCTTCCTAAAAAGACAGATTTATTTTAGATCTCTAGGGTGGTTATCAAGCAGTGCCTTCTTGGGTTTCAACTTTTCATCTAGTATTTCCAGAAAATACAAGACTACAAAACATAAGCTAATGCAAAATCACTATCTGCAGCTACAAACCTCAGCAAAGCGTGTCTACGTGTTCATCACAATCCCTGAAACTTGCTGCTAAAACGAAGTAAATCATGGAATATGTTCTGAAATCCTTCATCGTTATAGTCCTTTATTATTTGCTTAACACTGTCACCATAAACTCATATGATAATGTAATCTGACATTCTTAACTATGTAAAATCAATTACAATAGTCATATTCTATTATAAACTTATATTTCCATCACAGATTACACAGACTACTGATAAATTTATTTACTATTGCTGATATAGATTTGCTTAATGGCTGCTGACACAGATGGGCTTTCTTGCTTCTAGTATAGAAGCAAGTATAACTACATACTATATATTCTAGTACTACTATTAAATGTATTTTACATATGGGCACAATAGAAAAATAATTTGTTACTCACCTAAGTGAAAGAGCAGCATGATCCACACAGGGACAGAGACTGCTTTCAGGTAACGCTCCGTGCTTACATTCCACTTGAATGAAACCATCAACAGGTAACCAACTACCAGCGTCCATATCTGTAAGAAGAAGACACACAGGTATGTACACATACACGCAGTACAGCTGTAATTGTGCACACACACCTCTAGCAGCTGTAGTGAGGAGCCCGATGTCAGGTTCCAACTCTGAAATGTAGGCTTCTTAATGAAGGATCAAGCACAGGACTTCGGTCTGCGTGCGAGAGGAGTGCAAAGTCGGTGCGAAGTGTAAGGAGATAAGGCCACACATGCCTTTGGCCTGACATCAGTACTGTCTGAACATGAAGGGGAATACACTTTTGCTTGACAGAAACCCTGAAGGAGGTTATCCAGCAGAGTCCAAGCACCTACTCTGGAACTACTAGGGAAAGAACGGAGTCTAAATGACACAGGGCCAGAAGCAGCACCAGTGGGGCTTCAGGGGACACAGAGCCAGCAGAGCACTACTCAGTCCACCACAGCACAACTTGCCAGCTTCTGTGCTCCAGCTCAAAGAAATAACAGGGCTTTATACCAAAGACCGTCATTAGGAAGGACAAAAAAACAAAAAAACAACAAAAAAAAAACCTTCTCTTCAGCAGCTTTCATTCACAAAAGTCATGACTTTAAAACTTGTCAAATGGAATTTTATCAAAACTCATTTTACTGAAGCCATAAAATGGTTCTGCAGTAAAAAATTAAGTACCACTATTTCGGTTACGCTACTTGTAAAAAGCAGGTATAAATCTGCTTATCAGATTAATGACATGAGAGAGAATTCTATAATTAAATCTGGAGATGAAGAATTTAAGCTTGAAAATGATGAATAAAAGAAAGCAGAAACCACAAAAGACTACAGGAGATAGCTGATGTACAGTAGAAGAGGTGAAATAAGTATGAAAACCTGTAAAAAGTTTAAATAATGCATTCTTATTAAATATACCTCATATGTGTGAGATACTTCTGCCCCAAATTCAACAAACATTCTGACTCCCTATCCATAACCAGTTAGAAAAACCTTTGAATTCCCATTCATAAATTCATAAATCCCAACAAAGCTTGAATAGAGCTGCTATTAACTGCATTTGCTGAATCAGACTTCACTGCAACAGCTAAGAATGCACTGGCAGAGACAGAGAACAAGCAATTAGGCAGAACAGCAGAACACAGTGAATGAATGAGCATTCACCTCTGTTCTGCTTTATGACACAGAAGAGGCAGACCCTCATTGCAGGAGTCTGTGTGACTACTCCAGCAAAGACTAAAGCCTAGAACTTAATAGAAGTCCTAGGCATTAAGATTTAAAATAAATAAATAAGTAAATAAAGCAGGTTTGACCCATAGCAGCACGCTAAAAGCATACAGGCTGCCAATCAAATTCATCCAGAAGTCATATTGGAGCACAATTGCAAGATAACTCACCTCCAAGATGACACCCTTCTCCTTAATGTCAGCCACACAACATCTGTGTGATGCATAAGCTACTGGAGACAATTTTTAACTTTTAGTGACGAATCACCAACAACAGACACAGTAAGTTCTATCAATTAGATTTTCCAACGAAAAATAAACCAAGAGTGGGAGGCCAGACACGAGCCCATGGTTAGCAGCCAACAAACCAAAACGCTCCACTGCCTTAAGGCATGCGTGTAGCTGAACTAAGCTAGTGCATGCTGATGAAAAATTACTCCTGTTCTGTTCATCGATACTCATTTCTAAAAGCTTAGCAAATGACCCAAGTAGAAGTATTACCAATTTCTATTGATCAGAGAGAAAGAGATTATTTTAGAATAAATGAGTCATTTTGATTTAGAAATGGAACAGTAGCAATCCTCCAAGCCGGTAAACAAACCATGCAGCCATCTGGCTGCTTCAAGAGGTTTCACCTCAGTGACACTGTGGTGTGATCAACTCGCCATCAGTTTACCTTACAGCAAAGCACCTCTCAAAACTCAGTAGTGCTTCCCTACGCTGCAAGGGACACGCTGAATGGGAACTGAGGTAGCCCCCTTCCAACAATTCATGGCTGAAAGCAGCTGACAGAGCAAATTAACTTACACTGACAAAGACTAGGATTTTATCCCTAACTTGGCAACAGCTTAGTTCTGATTCTTGGAATTTTTTGTTCCTTTAACTCTTTAAGTGCCTTTTGTATAATTTTCCCCTTTTTTTTTTTTCCCCCTGAATAGTCTCTAAACATTTTGGCTATGAGAACAGTAACATGACCATTGCAACAACTGTCTCCATGGAAATGAAGAATAACAGATACTGTGCTGTCACTGAAATTAAGTTTGTATGGATACACAAGCCACCCTATCCCACAATGCACACAGTTGTGATTTATGCAGGCACAGTTAACCGGGTAACTAATGAACACTCTTCATATACTGCAAAATACAGTAGGTACCGTTAACTGTTTATCAAACAGAAGTCAGCCATAGATGCCTTTCACCATCTACTCTGCATTTTAAATGCTTCCTCAATCTCAATATTTACACTAATGAACAACTCCCATATATCAGCATTTAAAAGCTGTCCCTCTTCCTTCCTTCATTTATCCTCATTGCCCAAGTAGACAGAGGCCTCCTTCCTCAAATCTTTCTTGCCTTTTCCAGCATCCTTTGCCAAATAAACAAAAAAGTTGCTTTGCTTTCAGACCAAATATATTATGAAAACCAAACATATAAATAGTAGTAGGTCTAGTATTAACTGGTCTAGTATTAAATGGGGAGGTTGGTGGGCCTGCATGCAGCAGGGGGGGGGTTGGAAATTCTTGATCCTTGAGGTCCCTTCCAACACGGGCCATTCTGTGATTCTGTGAAATAAGCTGTATACTTCTCTGAACAAACAGTTCTAGAACTGCAGAGCAACTTCTCACATTTCAGCATTTACTTTTGGGTTACAGCACTAACTTTGAAACAGCAGATCTTCAGTTGCCTAAGCAAGTCTGAGGGACTTCAGGTCTCCTTCAATCGCCACCTGGAGTCAAAACTACACCGCAAAAAGGCTGCAGCTTTTACATTAAGCACCTGCTTCAGCATTTTGATTACTCTTTTTAATCTTACTGTCAGAAAGCGTAAGATTTATTAGCACGACTGTTTCAACCAATGTTAGCAAAAGACTGTTTTCAGTTCCAGATGGAAGAATTTAAAAAATACGAGAAATGGTTTGGCTCTGGCATCTGTTTCCAATGAGAATGAGCTCTCTCTTACTCCTCAACTCTTTACAGTAAATTCCACTTTTTATTTACACAGCTCATTCTTGGTATCAGCAGGTTAATCTTTAAGGGAGAGGCTTTATGACTGGGCTCATTTAATACTTCACAGCTAGTGAAAGCAGCACTTCCCTTCCCTCCTACTGATGGAGATGCAGCCTCACCTCTCCTACAGACCATACAATTATTACGTACTTTCAAAATCAATTTATAGATCGACAGCAGGATGTTTCCAAGTAAGCTGCCTCAAGTAATTGCATATCTAGGTCTCACCTAAATCCCTATAAAAAAAAAAAAAAGGGGGAATGTCATCATTTTAGGCTTTTGCAATCAGCAGCAGTCATCCCACATGCACAAAGTCTTCTCAGGCACTCCATGCTTGTTTCGCAAACTTTAAAGCAGTGTTACACCGGATGATGCCAGCCAAAGAAACAATCTTGTGACATTATTTCTAATCTCTCCCTCCTCACTGGCAAAGGAATGAATGATGGCAAAAGCTGAGCAGAAAAGGACATTTTTAAAAACTGAATCCATGTAAGGCATTACATGCATGACTAAAAGCCAACTTTATGCCATGGCAAACATCACAATGTTTTCTTTATCTAATTGAAAATGTTTTTCTAAACAAGAAAAAGGACAACAAGGTAAGTGAGGAATTATGGATCCATCATTTTTATTCCAGTTTTCAGAACCAAAATCAATTTCACGAGACTCTTCTGTTTCTTCCACAGTACACAAGATCTCATAACACGCAGAGCTGAGCAGAGAAAGCGTAACTGACCTTCAGTTCAGAGAGAGTTTTTGTCCAGCAGATACAAAGACCAAAAAACATAACCAAACCAAATTCCTTCATACGAAATGCTACTGACCACTTAAGAGCAAACTCATCCTCTCCTTTACTAATGAAACCTTCATTACTGAGAATTCCATTTGAAAGGAATGAAAACGAGCTTCAAACTCCTGTAGCACACAACACAAATTCTCAGTTTTGAGGACATGATTCCATATTTGTTGTGCCGAAGAAACAAAACTCTGAATACTTCAACAAAATCAAACACACAGATCAGTTCTGTGGTATTTTAGAGTCTTAGAAGAAGATTCCATAGCTGTGTTTACACTCACATACAAACTTCTCAGATAAGGGGGCTCAAAGGTGGATTGGATGATGTTTAGATGCCCCTTTCAGCCCAAACCATTCTATGATAACAATGGATATTTTAAATATTACCTAAGGGTGTAAATTACATTGTGTTTTTTTCTACAAAAGTGCATGCAAGCGTACACCTGAGTTGTTCCCTGTACTATCCTCACAGGAACAGAAACTTGCATCAGTTCTGCTTCTAGAACCTCCAGTTACGATATGTAACTATTTAAACACATTGGATTTTAACATGCCGCGACTACTAAACCAGACGAAGCAGAAGCCTGGCGCTCAGCAAGACTCCAACTTTCTGAGGTGACTCAACTAGGAATTTACAATTGGAATTCTGAGTCAGGCAGGAACTGACCTTCAAAATCAATACTGTCACACACGAGTTAAAAGCATTTTCCATGTCTTCTGCAACATTTCCTGTGCCATGAATGTAAGGAAATACATTACACGAAGACACAGAAATCTGCAGCTATGGGTCCTAACTCTTCCCTCCTACAGTTCACATTTCTTACTTCAATGGAAAAATTAGTTACGAGAATCTTTGTTAATAAAAAGCTATTCAAGAATCAAACTTTTCCCCCCAGATAGAGTGTCTCGTGACGCCACTGTAACCAAAGATGGAGCTTTGGTTTACATTCACTTCTCCTTGTTTTATTCTACAGAGAGCAGTTAAAGTTTTATTGGTCAGTTCTATACCAATGTTCCTTTCTGAAGTGGAAAAAAATAAACAATATTGTGTTCAAATAATAAATACCAGAAAACATCCATCATTACATAGCATTCATCACTAGGCTCAAGACTTGCATCAGCTTCAGGCCTGGAGCTGCACTTCATGCATGTAAATCTGAACACGTAAAATGCCTTTTCAGGATAGGCAAGTCCTGAAAGGTTCTCCCACAGCTGAGGTGGGTATGAAAGTGAAAAGGTAGAAAACACTATGAGCAGCTTAATCTTTTTCTGCCTCTCTCCATCCTGTTCTAAATAGGACATGTGGTTTCTACAAAGTTATCTCTACCATGTTTTGACAACAAACCTGAACTTCGGTAGCATGCATTTACAGTCAGTTCCTGACTGCCTGACTTACAGGTTCTGACACCAAAATACCAAAAGGACAATTACAAATGGCAAAAAGAATACTTCAAAAATCAGAACTGCATTTTTCTCACTTGTAGTTATGCCAACATTATAGCCAGATTTAACCCTTTCCTTTGCTAAAAGAGAAATTGCCCAGTAGGCGAACTCTGAAAAATACAGATGCTTTTTCTTCTCTGCAAGTGATCCCCAACAGCACTACAGAAGCAGAACATTACCGATGCCTGCAACCCCAAATGTTTGTCAGGAAACACATCTGAGTATTTCAGTCTGACACGGATGCCTTAAGGACTGCTGACACCTACTGCCAGCACAATGGTGTTAGCCCTTGTGGATGTTTTTGGCAGTTCCCTGACAGGGAGACTTGTTAGACAATTGACAAGCTAAGACATACAGAGCCTTCTTAGGCAGTATGCCATCCAACATACTGGTCATAGAGAACTGTATTTCCAGATTTGCCCAGCACTGTAGTGAGGAAAGGACAAATTAGGTACCCTTACTGCATGCTACTAGCATAAAAGTACATGCAGATACAGCCCAGCTAACAGTTTCAGATACCTACAGTTCCACACAGACAGAAGAAAGACAAGACATATTTCTGAACCTCATCAATAACTTACGACACACCACAGAAAAAAAGATTAGCCATTGGAGAAAGATCTTGACAGCTCCATAACCAAATTCACCCTGGAGAATCCTGGCTATTATTACCACATCGGATTTAATTTACTCAGAAGATGAACTTCGGAGTCAATGTAGAATGGCTGCATAATGCATTTCATCTGCTGGGATGTTTATAGAAAACTAAGCATTTTCTAAACAAACACGAGCATTTGACTCCTAATGATAAATAAATAAATAGAACCAACAACAGTTACTGAACAGAACTGCAACTGCAGAACGTCAGGATAAAGTAACTTGAATTGTCGTCATAGAGCAGAATTTCTCATGTCTTAGTATAGAGCTGGATACAAGATGGTGGGAAGGTGGTGCTTGTAGACTAGCCTAAGATTCCAGGCTTATTCTGCAGGATTTTACAACTACTTAAAGAACGGGCCTATCTAGGATTCCCAACTCAAACTGCAGAAGTGACAAATCCCAGACAGGAATGCAAACATTTCTCAATCTTCATTCATCAACACTGTGAATGGCTTTTCCAAATTTGAGGACAACAGCACTAGAAAGCTCTGCAGTGTACTGGTGCCAAGATGCAGTTTTCCATGTCAGTATCACATGCTATTCCTGCAGTTGGAGAACACTGTTCCAGAAATAATAAGAAACTTTGTATCACAGCTTGGTAGGTACCATAAAGACACTTTTAGAACATCAAATGGTACCCAAATAAAGCGTAATTTTCTCAGTCAAATTCCAACAACAGACACCTCTCCCCAGACTCCCCTAGTATGGCAGAGGGTGCCAGAAAGGTAGGAGAGAACTGTGCACGTTCATCCTCTTTGCAAGTAGCAGGGCCCGCCAGGTGGTGCAAAGCTCCCAGTGAAAATAACTTTACACCTTTACTGGACAGAATTGCGTGTGCCTGGCGCACAAACAATCACAATTTGTAAGATAAAAGCTGCCATAAGCAGCTGCACACTGCTACCCAGATGCAGCTCCCACTGTCAAAATCAGCCACAGTGCAACAGGCATCACTGTCTCTTTTTTAGGCTTTTACTAAATTATTTATACATTACGTTCCTGGCAAAAAAAAAAGTGTTCCTACTGGATAAGGGAAAAAAAATATTTATTCTATATTAAGTTGTTGTGTACTGAAGTATTTCCAAACACAGAAATCTAAATTGGCTAAGCAGGCTGCTAAAATTAAGGGCAAAAAAAAATGAGACGACCATCCCTTTTGCTTATCACAGAGTATCTACTAACAAATTTTCATGCGCAATAATATAGAGAAAGAACCACTCAGACCCTAGAGAACAATGAAGCAAACTGACTTGCAATATGCAAAATTCCTGTGTAGCTAGCAAGCAGGCCACACACATGCAAACGTGGTCCTGCAACCCAACCTGGAAATGGAGCAGCTTTAAAATGCTTAACTAAAAACAAAGCAGATGCAGCTCAAGGCTCCTCAGCAGCATGGATAAAATTAAGTTACTTTGCTGCAACTTTGAGATTACGCAAGTGATGCAGAAGAAAAGTCCACAACACTGCAATAGGAAAACACTATAAAACATACAGAAGATGCCTGGTTGAGCAGAGGGAATTCACAAAGGGGAGCGCTGGGTTTCTCTCTTGTACAGCGTCTCAGGAAAAGAATCGGGCGGTGTCACACCTCCACATTTATCGAGCACCTCCAGGAACAGTGACTCTACCACCTCCCCGGTAGCCCGTTCCAATGCCTCACCACTCTTTCTACAAATGTATGTTTCCTAATTACCCAACTTGAACCTTCTCTGGTGCAACTTAAAGCCATCACCTTGAGTGCGATCGCTAGCTAGCTTAGCTGGCCACTGGTTTACTTAAGGAAGACCAGTTAGCTCTTCTGATGTGAACCCCACGTCCTCCCAAGGAACTTGAGGCTTTAGAAGTTCTGTGAACTTCTTTTTTCTTCCCAATTAAAATCTTACAGCACTTCATCGAGCAGGAAGGTCACTTCAGAAGCACCAGAACAAAGCAGAAGCATCAGACACAGCAGAACAAGCCTGCGGTGAGCAGCTACGGCCATGGGGTACTGCACTACTTAACTTCTTCTGGTAGCTTTCTACACACCAGCAATCATTACAGCGTGATTAACCAAGTCCAAATAAGGCACTGGACTTAGCCAAGTCACGCAGCCTAGCAACAACACATCTACATAAGACGTTTGCCAATCCAGAAGGAAATCTGAAGCTTAGCAAGGTACTGGCACAGCAACTAACCAAAACTTCCAATCAGTACCGACGAGTACTTGCGTTCCTTCACCACTTCACCGCAGGTACATGGAAACGTTCGTAACTTGTCTCTGTATAAGAAGTGAACGCCCGCCTGCCCTGCCTACTCAGTCTCAGCCGCGCTCGCGAGGACTAAACGCGTGTCCCCCACACTTCCCAGCACACGCCAATACTTGGGAGCAGAAAGCCACGCGCATCCCTTCCTCCCATTCTCACACACCGTCCAGCCCACCCATCTGCACCACAAACGCACCGGCGTAAACAGTTCAAGCCAGCCGGCGGGACCCCCTGCGGCACACGCGCCCGGCCCCGCCGCGCTCGCACCGCCCGCCTTAGGGCTCCCGCGACCTCCGCCGCGCAACAAGTGAGATGGCGCCGGGCCGCGCCCGGCCCCACCGCCGCCCCTTCCTCCTTGCCTCCGGCCCCGCACTCACCCACTGACTGCTGAAGTAGTCCAGCCCCCGGCAGATGAGGCGGGCGGCCTGGGCCAGCAGCACCTGCACGCCCAGGGAGCTGCCCAGGCAGTACAGCCCGTAGAGCAGCGGCCCGCCGGCGCCCAGCAGCAGCAGGAGCCGCCGGCGCCGCAGCACCTGCTCGCCCAGCGCCTCCACGCCGTAGTTAGCGAAGCAGAGAGGCAGCAGCAGCGCGGCCAGCAGCACGGGCGTGCGGGAGCGCTGCAGGCGGCCCAGCCAGCGGCGGCCCAGCGCCGTCAGCGAGCTCTTGAAGGGGTGCAGGAAGGTGCCGCACAGCACGGCCCACAGCAGCGGCCGCAGGAAGGCCTCCAGGATGAAGTAGACCAGCACGGCGGCCCCGCAGCACAGCCCCGCGAACAGCAGCGCGCCCGTGTTGTAGAAGGCCTGCTTGATCGGCTTCTCCAGCCGCGGCAGCGACATCCCCGCCGCCCCGCCCGGGCCGCTCGGCGGCAGCCGCGGCGCGACCGCCGTTGCCGCCGCCGCCGCGCCCTCCG